>BQNB010138291.1:0-17728 GCA_026074375.1 Tanacetum coccineum | reverse complement strand
AGGAGTTGATATGCCATCTTATTACAATAATCTACCTGTCGCTTCTTGTTTAACATATCTGTGAGAGTAGGCTTTGTCAATGGGTACTTCCTTTCTACCAACATGTAGACTTGAACATTTGAACATCTGAGTAGGTGCACTCCACATGAGCTAAATAAATTCCAAGTTAAAACTGTGCCCTGTCTTAATTCTCTCCATATCAGGTCTTCAACATGTGGTTCAAACATAGTCTTTAACTCACCCCATAAAACTCTCTCATACCCCTCATCTGGCCTTGTATCTCCATGCCTTGCCTTTACTAGCTTCCAAAGTGTTTCCAAATCCTCTCTATCAAAGCTATAAAGCAATACACTAAAAACTCTGAATATTGTATCCAACCTATCTGCCCTTGTGATTTTATAAAATCAAACTCTTCTTTCTTTATGAATGCCATAATCAACAATAGCAGGGGGTTTCATGGCTAATGGAATAGCATTTATTGGTACTTCCTCCTCAGCAGGAGTAATTTAAATCAAAGCTTGAAACTTAGCTATTTCCTCATCATCCATTTTTTGTTTCTTCCTTGACTTTCCTTCAGTCTCATCACTAGCCCTTTTAGAGGTACCTTCTAACTTCTTTGCTTCTTCAGCTGAATCCATACCTACAAAGTTATTAATTCTTGCCATGGCTTGGTCAAAAAGCTTTTCTACTTCATTGTAACTCTTTCCTTTCAATTGATCCAGCTTCCAACCATCCATATTCTTCAAATAAGTAGACATGGTCTTTCTCTTTTGAGCTTTAGTTGGTGGTTTATTCCTCTTTTCCTCTGCCCTCTTTGCTGCAAAATGTCTTTTTCTCTTCTCCATAAGCTCTATAAACAGTTTTGATTTCTCTTCTATTGTAAGCTCTTCTTGTTCCTCTGCTTGTAACTTAGATGCAAGCTCATAGTCAGTATCCATTTTTGCTTTCACATTATCCCAATCCTCTACTAACTTAGCCTCTTTTTCAGCTTCTTCCTTAGCCATCCTGGCTTCTTCATCAAAGATTGCTTGCAGCCTTCTTTCTTCTTCTTCATCTAAAAGAATATGTTGCTTCCTTTTCAGGCTCAACCATCTTACCCTTACGTTTATCAGGATTCTTCTTAGGAATATCAGCTCTATGCGATTCACTTGGCTCTCTAATAGAAATACTTCTTACCTTGGATGCAACTCCTTTTGCTTTTGGAGTATTCTTTAGTTTTTGCAAAGTCCGAGCAAGTGTAATCTCATCATCATTCAAAGCAATTTCAGCAACCTTTTCTTCAACAATCTTCTTAGCAACCTTTTCTACCACAACTTCTTCAGCTATTACCTCTTCCACAACAACTTCCTCACCAGCTAGATCTTTCTCAGCATCAAAAATTTCTTCATTCCCTTCATCTCTCCTCCCCTGAACATCATCAACCAAAATAACCTCTGCATCTTTATCAATATCAGCTATGCTCCTCCCCTGTTTGAATTCATCCTTTTGAACTTCCAAATCAGGTTCTTCATCATCAGAGGAGATAACCCTTGCAGAAAGACCTACCTTATATAACCTCTTGAGCTTATGAGTTCTCTTCTTTTTGTCCTTCTCCAGCTTCTTCACCCTTCTATCCAAACTCTCAATCTTTAACTGTTGGTAAGCCTTTGTCTTTTCTAAGTTAAGGACTTTAACTTGTAAGGTGGTACAAAGTTCCATCAATTCATTAAGTTTCAGGCTGTCCTCTCCATTAGGTGGATCATTGGACTCATTAGGTACAATGGTATCCTCAACCATATCAGGTTCACTAGGTTAGGGAACCTTGGTGTCCCTTCATCTTCTAATCCTTTGTTTGCTTGGTTGAGATGATTGAGTTGATGTTTGTGGGAGTGATTTTGTTATAGTTGTTGGTGTTGGTGGTGGTGTTGTTGTTAGTGTAGGTGCTGGTGTTGTTGGTATTAGTGTAGGTTCTGGTGGTGTTGGTATTGGTGTTGGTGTTGTGGATGTAGTTGGTGGTGGTGATGAAGGTGGTTGCACAACCATTGTGGGAAACGATGGTGTGACAGTGCCAGAAAAATCATTATTCTTCCTCTTCATATTGGCAAAAATCTTCTTAGTATGGTAGGGGACCTTATATTGTCTATGATGCTCAGGTAACCCCTCCAACTGATTTACAAAAAGCTGTACAAATCTAGGATACATTAAGAACTTAGCAGCTTTTGCATCAAGATTTCGAATCATACCTTCTAGGATAAATTTGGAGAAGTTGAATTGCTGGTTAGTAGACAGACAAATAATAGATGATGCAGTAATGGAACTAAACTCATTCCAAGCTGTTGTCTTTGCACTAAGGCACTACAAAAAGGTATGTATCAAGAACTTCCATTAGGGACTAAAAAAGGCCTTGTAGAAGGTCAGCTTTTAACTCTTCTTCTCATATCCCATTCTTGCAATCTCTTCAAATATTGTTACATTAGGCAAACAATCCATTCCACCTTCATCATTGAATTTCAATAACCTCCTTATAGAAGCATCAAACACCACTATTTGTTTTCCATCAACTAGGGCTTGTATCTCTGCAACCCCATCTACCTTCTTAACTTGAGTTGTTGTCCAAAATTGAGTAATATGAGACACATAAACTGTGGGGTTAACAGTAAGAGCATAATGAATGCAACTTGCATTCAAGAAATCAATAACTTACTCAAATCCCTCTGATTCTGTAGGTTTTTCCAAAAATGCAATCATGTTGTGTGCTTCGGCAAACTTTAGGGTAGTCATGATGATGGGTTTTAAGATAAAAGATGAAATTGAGTTAGGGTTTTTATTTAGGGAGTATATGAATGTATGAAATTGAATGAAAATATGAATGAAATCCTCAATTAAATGATGTATATAAACCCTAAACAGCATTAACTCGACAGTAGTAAGTTAAGGCTAACAACATTAACATTAACTAACAGTTGTAGGTGGATGCCTAACAGAATTAACTTTCATCAGCATTAAGTTATGCCTAACAACATTAACTTGTATTGACAGTATTAAGTCTTTACCTACCAGCATTAACCTGCAACAGCATTAAACACTTCAATTCCATTCCAATAAGCTTTACCATCATAAATTCTCTTTGCACACATAACACTCTATTCTCTCTTTCTGTTTTTGTTCTCACCACTTCTCTCATTTCTTTTACTCACCACTACACTCATTTCTATTTTTATCACATAGCTCTCTTTCTATTTTTAAACTCACCACATCTCTCATTTCTTTTTACTCACCAATACACTCATTTCTATTTAAACACACATCTCTCTTTCTATTTTTGTTCTCACCAACTCTCTCTTTTCTTTTGCTCACATAATTACACTTTTTCAGAAAATTTGTACATATCCATCAATTCTTTAGAGTTCAATACTGTCCTCATCACTTCAAAATGTGTTAACTTTTCAGAGTGGTGAATCATAGGACTTAGACAAACTCTCAAATCTAGTTTGAGCATGTATGCCTCCCATTGCTTCTTGGCACTTGGGTCTACCACCGGAACCAATTCCCTAAGAAAAAGGACCATTAGGTATTGCCGTGGATTGGGTCCTATTGATGTTACAACTGTCCTGCTCTGCTTCTAAGCTAGTAGCAGTAGTTCCAGCACTTTCCACACTGTCATACATCTCCTCAAAGACAGCCTCAAATATAACAAGGTTAATAGGCTCACTAGATTGAGGAATCTTAGTGACCTTTTAAGGCTTCCTAGGTGTGTTTGAGTCTTTTTGGAAGAATTCATGAAACAATGATTTGTGCATTATGTAAGAGTTGAATTAGATAAGAATGTGTGTTGGGGATTAGTGGGTTTTCTTGATCCTTCATTCAAATCTTCTTGAACCAGCATTAAGAGATTGGCAGTAAAAAGTTAGTCCAACAGTACTAACTTTTGCCTAACAGCTTAATATTTTTCCTGACAGCACTAACTCTTGGTTGACAGCATTAACTTGAAGTTCTTCAATAACTGTTGTTCCCTTCCTTTTGAATCATAAACATATGCACTTCTATACACTTAACCTCCCTCTAAACCATACTTTAGAGGTTAATCAACCCATATACCTGCCTCACTTCAATTCTTTCTTCACTTTCAAAGATTAAGCATACCAATGCTAGCAATCAAAAAGTTAAACCTGCTAACATCAAATCCCTTTGTAAGAAGATCAGCCACATTGTGATCTGTATGAATCTTTAGTACTTCAATGAGCCTCTTCTCATATGAATCTCTTATGAATTGATGTCTTATTTCAATGTGCTTGGTTTTAGAGTGAAACACTGGATTCTTGAAAATACAAATAGTGCTTGCATTATCAATGTAAATCTTTGTCTTCATGAAACTGAACCCATAATCCAGCATTTGATTTTAGATCCACAATACTTGCCCACAACAATTTCCAGCAGCAACATACTCTGCCTCTGTAGTTGAGTTTGCAACTATGGGTTGCTTTTTACATTGCCATAAAATCAACCTCTTGCCTAGGAATTGACATCCTCCTGTTGTAGATTTCCTATCAAGACTAGCTCCACCATAATCACTATCTAAATAGGCATCCAATGTTGCTAATGAAAAGGGAGTTAAAATTGTATGAACTTTGGATGTGAGAGATTATGAGTGCAAACCATTGTCCAGTTGCCCCAAAAATCATAGGCTTTTTTGGTCACCAATCATATGGATACTTGTGCTCTGAATATAGAAAATGATGACATTTAATTTAGATGAATTTTGTGGTAAAAAAGGGTCTCATTTACATGATCAATTTACAGCAGACATTAACAGTTGGTGTGCAACTCAATTTATCACATAATCACTTACAAAAACCACAACCAAACACCATCATACTATAACGTAATTGTATCTAGAAATATGATGCACACATATGGACTAATGACACAGTTCATCTCTTTGTTCCTTCTCTTGTTTAGGCAGATGCAAAATATGTTTATGCTGTGGAAGCATCTGTAAATGGCTGACTATGCTCAAAAGCTTAATTGCTAGCATGGGAATCCTCTCTTATCACAAAGAATTACATTTTAGTGCATTTTCTTAGTACAAACTAACTTACTTAATGTTGGTTGTCGTGTCCTTTGGGGTATTATTTTCATCGAAAAGTAGGTTATCAAAGGCAACAAAACTATTATTACAAGGGTTTGACTTAGCTTTACATGGAACTGCATTTCATGGATATTTTTAATAGGTTGGTCTTGGTTGCATACATAAAAAAATAAGGCAACATATTTTCCATTGATGTTAACAGGGGGGGGATATAATTTGATCTTTTATGTTCAATGATCACATTCTCGAACAGTATGCTTGTACTTTCCATCTCTTGGCTTTTTTCCTAAACAATGGAATACGTTATTCAGGTAAAACTCATATGATCTGAATGCAGCTCATGATCACATTCTTGAACAGTATTCTTGTACTTTCCATCTCTTGGCTTTTTTCCTAAACAATGGAATACGTTATTCAGGTAAAACTCATATGATCTGAATGCAGCTCATGATGACTGTTTGATCTTTTTCTTAGGGAAACTAACTCACACACGCATGTCCCTATGATTGTAGATGAGATGATAGGGGCACATCTGATAACCGTTTCAATCAAGTTCTAATCAAGTATGTACCTTTGGATTCTTTCTGGGCAGCCATCACACGTCCATGAGACCTTCGTGTTGATTGAGTACTTACAAGAGGCACTTCTCAGTGACATAACCTGAAAAGTTTTTTCGTAGAATAAGACTAATGAATACTTTAAACATAAGTAGCCAACAAGCAAATGATAGTATATAAGATTAGCCATATGATAAATTCAATAATTATGATTTCAAACATGTGCGTACGAAGGTATTGAGATGATAACTATAATGATGTATGGTAACATTCCAAGAGCTGATAACAAGTCAGCATAACAGGACATGTGGAATGTGTACAAGTATGCTTTTCTCTCATCATCATTAACTTTCCTTGATTAGGCATCATTAAGTGTGATTTTTTCGCTGTTAACTACTTTCCTCATCATCTTGATCACCTCTTGCATTCATCGTCCTCCTTTTTCCATCATCAGCTGGTTTAAGTCCATCATCAGGGAAGGTCATTGGTTGAGAAAGAAGACTTGTGGATCTGGCAGCCCTAAAGGTAGTAGATATACTCTTTTTCAGTGCACTTTCACTATTATGCTTAATCATGCATCTTGATATGCTTTGTACTATAAAACCATAAGTTTTGGTTTCCCTGCAAAAACTGGCTAATAATTCATAGTCTTTGTTAGAGCATCTATATCAAATAGCTAATTGGGTCTACTTCTTACCATGTTTGGTGTATTCTCATTAAATCTAACATGTAGGTTTTCTTCTACAATCCTAGTTCTGCTGTTGAATACCCTAAATGCTTTGCTATTGGTAGAGTATCCTACAAAGAACCCTTCATCTACCTTGCCATCGAATTTGCCTAGATTATCTAAGGTATTAAGTACAGGTAACAGACATCCAAATGGTCTCATAAAGCCTAGTGCTGGTTTTATACCAAGAAATAGCTCATAAGGGGTCTTGTTATGAGGCTTTACAACTAATACCCTATTTTGGACATAACAAGCAGTATTAACTGCTTTAGCCCAAAAGGTTATTGGCAATTTAGAATCTGTTTAGCATTGTCCTAACTGCCTCAATTAGAGTCCTATTCTTCCTCTCAGCAACACCATTTTGCTGTAGAGTCCTAGCAACACTATATTCCATTCTAATACCTTTCATCACATAAAATTCATTCATGATTCTATTCTTGAACTCTGTGCCATTGTCACTTCTGATTATTTTAACTTTAAGGTCTATTAAGTTTTCTATACCAATTATAAATGATTAAGGAAACCCAACTGTATCATCTAAGTTGCTAAAAAGAAAAACCCAAGTAAACCCTACTAAAGTCGATTATTGACAACTAGGCAATAAGTCTTTTCATCAAGCTCTTTACAAAAATGTTTGACCAAACAAATCCATATGCAAACCAATGTATAAAGCACGCAGATGAACTCAACTACTTTAGCCTTACAAGAAGCTCTTTGTTGCTTTCTCTTTTGACAAGCAACACAGGTCTGATTAATTTCAAAAAAAATTGAAGGAAAACGCTCATTACATATTTCCTAAACCAATTTTATTATAGTTTTGAAATTCACAAGACCTTACAAACAATGCTAAAAGATTAGCCTCATCTGATGTGGCTTTTGCATAAAGACAAGTTAGACCTCTTTTGGGAACAATGTTCTTTAAGTCAACACTGTACATATATCCCAGGAGCAAGAACTGTTTGCGGGGGCTGCGCGCGTGCGCATGAGCATTTCCATCCAGCTAGCTTAAAGTCTGAAGATAGGACAAAACATTCAGTGTCAGTGAAAAGAACACTATTCTTCTTGTCACACATTTGTGAGACACTTAAGAGATTAAACTTGAGCTCTTTGACAAAATACACATCATCAAAGTCTAAGTTACCAGTTTTTATTTTACCTTTCCTTGTAATCTTACCACCTCTTGAGTTACCACCAAAGGCAACAAATCCTCCATCTATTTCTTCAAAATTAGTAAGATAGGATTTGTTCCTTGTCATGTGCCTGGAGCAACCACTATCAAATATACCTCTTTCTTTCAGTTCTTGTTCTGGATTGCTCTACACATGTGGTAAAAAGATTAATTTCTTTTAGGGACCCAAGCCATTACTGACTTGGCCTTGCCCTGTGCATCAATATAATTACACCACTTTTGCAGGTTATTGATGCACTATTGTTCTTAGAGACATGGTCTATTACTTTTTGTTTAGGTCTCGAAACCCAATATGCTGAGGCCTTTATAGCATTGCCCAAGTTACCCCTAACAGCCTTTAGTACTGCTTTTGGCCTAGCAGTCTTAACTGCTACTCTTGACCTAGCAGCATTAACTGCTGATGTTGGCCTAGCAGTCTTAACTGTATGCCTAGCAGTATTAACCCTAGTACCCCTAACAGTATTAACTCTATGAGTGTAATAACTGTTTTTCTTGGTTGTGTGTTTTTAAATTGTGTTTTAACATATAATTGCCTTTTAAAAAGTATTTGCAATTATTTGTCATGCATTCAACTTTGGTCTTATGTCAGCTAGTATTAATAGGTTGGCAGTAATTAACTAGATACTGCTTGCTTTGGTAAAATATTTTGCTTAATCCAGCATAACTAATACAGGCCTGATCTGTTAATACTAACATTTGGAACAATAATTCCTTTTGGATTGAGTGAGTCCTTATGCTTTTATCTCATGATTCACTCTTTCTTTTGTTAATGTTCCACCATGCTGGCTTTTGAACCAATTTTCTTCTATCAAAAATTTCTTATCAATGGTCAACTTCCACATCCATACCAAGCTTTGTGCTAAGCAACACATAGTCTGATATCTATTAACAATATGGACAAACAATATATCTAACTACAAACCACACGAACACAATATAAATAATAGCTACGAGATATAAGATGAAATATAAAAGATAAGAGATAGAACAATTAAACCACAACACCGAGAATTATAGTGATTCGACTACGAAGCTCTTCTTCGCCCTACTCCACTCCCCAAGTATCCGACTCGAGATTTCACTATGTCAACAATCTCCCTTCAGGCGGAGAAAACCGTTACACGTCGCTTATACAAATTTCTGACACTAAGCTAAATGTCGAGTCCTAATCTTTGCTAGAACCAATCTACCCCTTCACAAGAGTATTTTAAGGCCTAAAATACTAACCAACACACATACAACACTTTTGGATTTATACACTATCCGGATCTACACAACTACACAATAATGATATAAAAAAGATCAAATCTAGAAGAAAATTGGAGTTAAACACTAATCTGCAACACTTCGTTTTTTGGCGAATACGAGTGTTCTTCTCTTGCACTTGTAGGGAGAAAGAAAGAATGGATCACTTAAACAAGATTAAGCAAGTTAGTGATCAAAGGTTTAGAGAGATGTAAAGAGATTTAGACAGAGAAATAATACATAAAACCGTGTGCAAAAGGATGCCAAAATACCTAAGAATAGTGCAGTATTTATAGGCAAGAGAGAGGAGCGTATTTACTGCGGGTGTTCCCATGGTCCTAGTATATCTGGGCGCCGTTCTCCTTATAAGGGGGCCGTCCTAGGTGGACACTCTATTTTTTGTCTTTTAGTGGGAAAATGTTTATCTGGTGTAGTTTTGTCCTTTATGGGGGGAAACGAGATTTGAATATAATAAAACATTTTCTTATTTAATAAAAATATTTTGTATATTTTTATTTTTATAAAATGGTTTAATTACATTTGTAAAAATATAAAGTTTAAGACAAAAATGTATATCTTTGATCACTAATCAAGTTTAATAATTTGTTTGTGCATAGCTTAATTGATTTACGTCGAACTGGAAATTTACGACTAATAACGTGTATATGTTTATTTTTATCATAACGTTTTTACATTTTGTTATTTTCAAAACGTAGAGAGGTCGAAAAATATAAATAACGTTTTTAGATATTATTTGTATTAACAATATTTATTTGTTCATATATATTTTTTATCCAAGAACACGTTGAATTTTAGATATACGTGAGAATTTAAAAGTTTGGCTAAGAGATCGATTTAATTACAAAGGTGTGTGAAGGATATTGATTAATTATAAAAATTTGAAAAAGATACTGGAGTAATTAGAAAAGTGAGAATTGCATTGTTATAATATTCAACTTTAGTAAGATATACATGTAGCTGCCCCAAACGAAAATACAAAGTAAATAGTAAGATCAAATATTTAACAAAATAAAATAAAATTTGTACATATGCAAAATAAGAAATAGCGTTTCTCATTTAACAAGTACCATCAATTTACTTGGTTTATATACATATGTTTAGATTTACGGTTGATCACGGTCCGAAAACTGATTTTGTCCAAAACGCCTAACCGAGGACTGGACCGAAATGGTTTGTTCATGTCCGGGTCGGCCCGGTCCGGTCTCGTCCAGTAACAAAGCATGGGTTTGTGTAAAATCAAATCGGACCGGATCAAAGACCGAATATGAAAAAAATGATGGATCAAGGATTGAATCGATATATATTAGGTTTAGTCCGGGCGGTTCGATTTTTCAATCCGATCCGGTTCGTAGTTTTTAATACTCGGTCCTATTTGTATTTATGTTTGTCGTGGAAGCATTTTTATCATTTGGATCAATTCACATAGATTGCATCATGGCAATTTTAATGGCCACGATAAGAGTATAACAAAAACAAATACCCATATCCCTTTTCATCTCTTCCTCTATTGTTAAATATAATTACAGATCCCTTTTCTTCATCTCTGATTCCCACCTCCACCGAACCACCCACTTTGACCACCGTAGACCACGTACAAACACAGACTCCTATGATGTTGATAATCTGTTATCATCCACCTTGGCATATCACTGGAAGAGTTTTCGGTGGGTTAGATTAACCTTCATAATAGCGACGTTGTAAGTTTCTTTTTAAATTTCTTCGTTTGTTGCTAATAAATTGTTGTGTGTTTAATCTGGATTCTAACTGGTCATTTTGTGCTTTTATTAGTTTTATACTTTTATAGATGGTTAATTAATTTACTTAAGCCTAATTAATTAATTTTCTTTTCCTTTTATTTCTTCACCTTTTTGTATTACAACTCAACCCCAATATGGAATCAAATTTCTGCATCACATAAAACATCCTCGTTTAAATCACTTGAGGCAAACTACATATATTGATACTTTAAACTACTTTTGCGGTTTGGTGATATTGGAAAAAGGTTACAGATTTAACTACAATTCATTTAGGGACATTTATGATACTTTAACTCAATGGTGTTAGTTTTAAACAAAGAAAAGTTCTTTTTAATGTTTAAGTTACATACTTCACGGATATGTTAAAAGGTGTGGGCGTCAAAGGAAAGAGTCATATCATGGAAACTCCATCACCTATTAAAAGGTGTGGTCGTCCAAAGATAAGTGGTAGAGATAATGAGAATAAGAATGCTGAAGCTGTTAAGTTATCGTCATCTGTTAAAAGGCGTGGGCGTCCAAGGAAAGAGTCATATCATGGAAACGTTAAAGGTTAGAATTTTATTTTAAAGTATACATTATTAAAAATTTCTTATATTAACAATAATAGAAAGATAAATATTTGAGATATGTTTTTTCACAAGTGAAAACATTATCTATTTTTTTTAAAGTTATGAATTTAAAATAATTTTAATTGTTAGTGTTTTAGCATGTGTATATATTTGTTGGTGATTGTTGTTTTTAGGTTCGGTAACTATGTAAATATTTATAAATTAAGGGTATTTATTGTCATTTTCACATTCTTAAAAATATAAAATATTATATTTTTATATAAATTATAAAAATATATATTAATATTATAAAACTCAATTTTGTTAAAAACCCGACACATTTGTCGTTATTAATCAACGATCGACGCATTATAAATCAATTACGTTATATATTTAACGTAATTTATCATCGACTAACTTTTGAAGAAACTTATAATCTTATCATATCACGTTACTAGGGAATTTCATGTGAGGGGTTTCATTTGAGTATTCGTTTTGACGAGTTTGTTGGGTTTACGATTTAAAGTGCCCTAGCTCCTCAAACGATACTGCATGACCTCTGAATTGTGATAGCCCGAACAGTGATACAATATTTCCATAAATAAATAAACCAAATATGTATGTTAAACTCCTTAAAGTCTTGAAATATAAACAATCACACTAAGACTTGACATATTACCCCAGGTTGTGTGACGAAGCCGTTACGTTCACTTGATATACTTTTGCCATGAATCAGATTTCCCTGTTAAGGTGAGTTCATAGCCTCACTTTTAAATCTTTTATTTCATAAACCCGTGAGGGGGATACATGCTACAAATCATGAATACAAGTGTTTTCCAACTGTATGCTCTCCTAAATATATTATTGCTAGAGTCTAAGTCTCTTTATGCCAAAAGTCCCACACATCATGGACCATTAATCACTTGTAACCGAATGTACTAGTTAAGTGAACGCGAATATTATGGATAGTACTATTAGAATTGATGACTCCCATTTGTGTTAGCCGAATAGGTAACCGAACACACTATATTTGAAACTCTTTAGGTATTTGGCAACTACCTACACTGGGGATAATTATTATCATATATATCATGTTTGATTAATATATACACAAGTCAGTTTGTGTGCCATGAGCTTAGACGCAATAATACTGTTTTCTTATAATAATTGTACATGCATGCAATTATTACTATTATGGGTATAACAACGTAGCCCACTGATTTTGATGACTTGTATTCAAACTGTTTATCATAAACCTATGAATTTCACTCAACCATTGTGTTGACCTTTTTAGCATGTTTATCTCAGGCAATTGAGCAACTTATGGCACGGAATGGCACGGACTTAAAGATGGCTAAACTGTTATCATTCAAACTTTATGTTTTCCTGTAGATTTTGGGACCTCCGTTTGTAAAAACTCTGATGAATAAATGAATGATAACAACATTTTCCAAAACGTCTCTTTATGAGTCGTTTTCTATGATTATGACTGTTGTACTATGAAGTAATACCCCAGATTAGCTTCCGCTGCTATATTTGTAAAAATGGGGGTGTTACAGTGTGGGGTTTTACAAAAGTGAGAGAATCGTTGTTATATATAAAAAAAAGGGGGTGTGCATAAGATTTGTACAAGAGCCAACGGTTATAGAGAGAACAAGGTTGAAACCTAACTATAACAACTTTTCTTTT
Source organism: Tanacetum coccineum (assembly GCA_026074375.1). Taxonomy (NCBI): domain Eukaryota; kingdom Viridiplantae; phylum Streptophyta; class Magnoliopsida; order Asterales; family Asteraceae; genus Tanacetum; species Tanacetum coccineum. The sequence goes on along the minus strand of BQNB010138291.1, from coordinate 4,927 downwards.
TTCTAGCACAAAAAAGTCCTCCGTGCCACTTCATTTCCCGAAAAGTTTTAAAAGATACATAACTCTTATACTACAATAATAAATAACTTATAGTATTTATTACCACTGGGGATGTTTAACAAAGATGTTAGTTGTCACAATATGAAGGTATTTACTTACACGTTTTGTTTTTTTATAATGACAAAAAATTTTATTTATTTTTAGATAATATAAAAAATAATATGAAAAAAATTAAAATATATAAAAATTAAATGTGAAGTTAGTTTTGTTCTTGTAATACTATCGTTAAATGTACAAGGATACACGCAATGTTTTAAAATCAGTGCCTAAGTGCGCGCCTACTCCGAAATCCCTCTGAGAGCCTTCAGCCATTAGGGATTTTTTTTAGCGATCGTGAGCTCACCACAGTGCATAAATCCCATAAAAACCACAGCGCCTTGGATTTTTGCCCTTTACTATTATCGCCGCTACACATGTAACGGGTTTGGGCCTTTTTATCTTAATATTGAGGACACATAATACAAAATCACATGTCCTTTATTTTAATCTACTAAATAAATACCCAATAAAAAATGAAATAATTGTTCGGACGGCGCGAAGACCCTTGGCGCGAGCCATGGAGTCGTGCGCCGTTGGCCATTTTGGCGCCATGGCTTGGCACCAGCCGATGGCACCACGATTCCCTCCCCTCTTAAATGTTGTTACTAGCTTTATATGTTAGCCCTGTTGCATGAACCTTTAAGTAGTCGGACTTAAAGGGTTGGATCTGAAGTCTGTTGATCTCGAGTGGTTGAGGATCTTCCCCAAACGTACCATATGATATGTCACTATGTTTGATTGAACATTAAAGTCGTATATGCCTAAGTGGGTGGGTGGCAAGATAGTTGGATGAGTTGATGCAGGTAATGTGTCAAACAGTTGAAATGACACTTTTTAGTAAAGGTAACGGGCCCGTTTGGTTTGTGTATGGGTTTATGATTAGGATTTTGATTTAAATTTAATGTAGGTTAGAGAAAATAATATTTAAATATATATTATAGATTAAAATATAAATTAAAATTAAAATATATCATATAGAAAATAAGAAAAAAAATAATGAGAGGATGACATTTTGAAAGAGTCCACAAAAATATATCCTTGTCAGAAAAGCAATGTATGTGATCGGGATTTCTAGATGCCCATATATTCCGATTCAACCTAAAGTCAAAAGTCACAATATTATACCAAACAACACTTTTTTACTTTAATCCCCAATTTCACAATCTATGGACTCATACCAAACGCCAAATCCTTAGAGAGTATGGGTTCTCCCCTATACACTTTTTTTGTTCAGATTTTAAAGACATTTTTTTACGAATGATAATTGTATTCAGTTTGACTAGAAAACTATATTTGTAGCTTTGGGCAAGGTTATAAATAGCGTAAGGCGTGGCATGACGGCATGACCAAGCTTCACGCCTTTTAAGCCATGGCGAGTCATGACGTTTTTTAAGGCGCGACTTAAGACGGCACAAAATATAAAAATATTTATATCATATTTCAAATACATTGAGTTTACAAAAAGTGTCATACATAAGGAATAAAGTCAAAACAATATCTTTGCATCTAATATGTTTCATTTCTATTAAAAAATAACGATTTTTATCGAAATTTAATTCAAAAAAGCCTCCACGCATCACGCCTTATCGCGCCTTATCACGATTTTTCACTTCTCATCTCACGTCAAGCCTTAATCCTACGCCTTGATCTATTGCGTAGCGTGGAGGTCACGCCTCACGCCTTTGCAAGGCCTTAGCGGCGCCATCGCGTGCCTTTTTGAACCATGACTTTGGGTCATTATAGCTAAGACTTGCAACAATTTTGATTTTGACCCCTTTTTTTTATCTTAAATGGTTCTTGTGGTTTGTCGGGTATAAGAAATTTAGTCCTTAAATTTTTTTTATCTTGGATCCTCTTCTTGTGGTTATGACCCGTAACCGGTCTTTTGACCACTAATTTTGTTAGTTTGACCGTAAAATGCATCATGTACATGTCATGTGAGAAGGTATCTTCCGTTATTATCAACTAGTTTTAATGCCCGTGCACGCACGGGGTTTAAACATTATGTTTTTTTAAATATATATATAATTTTTATTTTTTCTGTTTTATAAGTTATGTATAGAGTATTATCGAAATCGTATGAAGAGAATAGATTTATTAAATCTTTTATATATTACGTAGTAGGATAATTAGTACTTTTTTTTTCTTTTGATTTACCTATTTTCGGACCAGATATTATGAGTCAACTAATCCCAGCGAAACTACCATTTTAGGTAGCCCGGAGTCGGCTCAAGTAAACCTCCGAGGCCACAAGGAGATTAATTTTCTTCTCATTATATTGGAACTTCGGGTAGATTTGGGATGTGATTAAATAATGTTAAATCTTTGTTCGAAGTAAGAATTGTTTGCGTTTGTTATATTTTAAAATATAAAGTTTAGGGGTATAAAGTTTAAGGGGTTATTTGTTTACTTTTTAAAGTTAAAATAAATTTTGTAAATTTATAAATTTAACTCTATATACTTTATTTAAAATTAAACTACTAAAGTTTTATTAATTAACTCATCTTTTTTCAAGTTTTTTTTTCACAAATTTGACACATATATTTTTATGTGTTTTTTTTTTCTCATCAGATTTCTCTACCAAATTTTTTTAATTTTGATCATATTGATTCAATTTTGAATTTTTATTGACCAATCAGATCGCACGATTTGCCTACGTGGCAAAATCAAACGTTTTGATTGATCTAATTTTTTAATTCATAAGATTCAATTTGATATAAAACTACGAAATGATGTAATTCTTTTATATAATAAAATATTTGCAAACTGAATAGTACTTTCCTAAATAATATTAAAGATATCAAAGGTATCAATACAACCAAAAAGAGCTCTAGCATAACCGCAAGGGTTCTCCTTTCCAATCGTGAGGTCCAGAATTCCAATCTTCCCCCTTTCAATCTTTTTATTTAATTTTTAATTATTTATTTATTTGTTTAAGCTTAAAAACTTTTTATAAGAATGTGATATTCTTATTTGTTAAGAAAATAAAAAGATAATATATATGCAACATTTAAATTCATTTTGTTTTGTCATAATTCGGTTAAACATTTAATTCGGATATAACAAGTGCTCAAATTAGATGAACACGACTTTATTAGATTAGTAATTTCTTTTAGTTATTAAAATTATACACGAACTTAAACATACATTAGCATATTTGAGTTTGCTAAAACACATATGGATAAAAGCAAACTTAACGTGGTTAAAATTTTCATTCCACTGCGACGCTCGAGCTTTTTGAACCTTGTTATTGTCATTTTAGCTCACATTACACGTGATCCAACCAAACACTAGTCCTCTTCATCAAAACTAACACCCAAACAAGTAGTAATAAAAAAAACACACACACTTGTTCAGGCACACACTCAAACATATTCAAATACACACAAAAAACATTCATAAACTTATATCTTCATTATAGTTAAGCAGCCCATCTTACACCAAAACATTCACAAATACCTAGAAAAACTGTGGCTGCATTTATGTCAAAAAAAACAAACCTACTTTGTTATTTTTGCAAAAACCTTCGAATGAAAATACAACTTAAAGGCATCGTGCATCCGTGTATACATGTGAACGCATGAAGCACCAAGCTAGCCACTTCAAACTACAACTAATAACAATAAATTATTAGGGGATAGGTTAGTTGGCCTAAGCCCGGTGTGTGGGTTTTGGGGCCATTAGTGTTCATTAGGGGTTCCTCATGTAATCGTTATATAAAGTGCATGAATAATAATCATAACCAACAGGGTTTTATTCATCATGTAACATGGTATCAGAGCGGGATCTGATCCTCAGACCTAGGTGGCTATGTTGAGCCGCCTCCCCTAAACCACCCCATCAAACTCTAATCCACATCACCATCCCTATATAACATATGACGGCAAAAGAAAAAAAAAGGGAGAGAGCCGACACAAAGAAAATAAAAAAAGAAGGTGCGGGTGGACTAAGAGAAGAGGCATACGGCATAAGGAGAATAAATAAAGGAAAGATACATCATTCATGCCTTGTAAAGATACCAGCAACCCATTAGAATAAAAAAGGAGGTTATTCATTCTAATTGGTGAGCAGACAACTATTTTCATTCGTTAAAAAAAGTAACGGCAGAGGAGGAAAAAAAGGTTATATTTGTTTTATTGTTTATTTTTATTTGTGTTGGTGATTTGTGCTAGGTCACAGATCCACACGATTTTCTGTTTATTTTTATTTGTATTGGTGATTTGTGCTAAGGTCACAAATCTACACGATTGTTATTTGTGTTGGTGATTTGTGCCAAGGTCACAAATCCACATACTTGTTATTTGTGTTGGTGATTTGTGCTAGGTCACAAACCCACACAATTGTTATTATACTTTGGGTTATCCTTTATGTTTCACGATCCGCTGCATGTAAAGATCTGAAGACTTCAAAGGTTCTCTCCGTTTCTCTATCCGCCGCTAGATCTCCATCAATAAAATAGTTATAGCATTATTGTTTCATGTTTATCTTCAGTCCGAGCTTTCGTGATTTCACCGCTCGGACTGCGGGGGAGTATTAGGGGTATGTTAGTTGGCCCAAGCCCGGTCTGTGGGCTTTGGGTCCATTAGGGTTCATTAGGGCTTCCTTCTGTAATCTTTATATAAAGTGCATGAATAATAATCATAACCAACAGGGTTTTATTCATCATGTAACATAAATTACTTTGCACCAACCGTTTAGTCCCACCTTTAAAACTGTAGCCCAATTATTATTACTTTTACCCAACAATTTCTTTCACTTTTTACCCTTGTTATGAATTTTCTTTTTCTGTCTAAGTGTACTAGTTTTAATGTCCGTGCACGCACGAGGA
>BQNB010138290.1:0-17729 GCA_026074375.1 Tanacetum coccineum | reverse complement strand
ATAGACACAATCTTTTATCTTATTGTTATCACCCTTAGTTTAGAATATTATTTAGTTTAATTAGCTAAAACCAAATCACTCTCTCTCTCTCTCAATTATATGATTTACCTGCTTTCATAAAACACAAAAATACAAAAAGAATCTTCCCTCAACCTCTAGAATTCTGTTAGACCGTGATCAAGCCTTGCCAACCTATTCCTCGAGTGAATGATAAACAACCTCTAGTCTTGCCCATACTACACTACGACGATTAGGTGCACTGCCTAGGGAGTTGTAAAACTTCTCGTGTAGAAGTCCTACGACAACCTCACATCAGTTCACTAAACATTTTTCCTAAAATATCGTTCAATATTACTTCGTAAATACATTTTCACTTTTGAAAAGTCCGTCAAAACTCTCATAATGACTAAATATCGCTTATTGGGCTTTAAGGCCCAACAAAGGTCCATTAAGGAATTTATAAGTCCAAAATACGATCCAAGTCCAAAACCAAGGTCCATTTACATACATAAGATTATACCAATAAGTAAAAATAATATGGACCACAATAAGCCCTCCCATTAAGCCACCTGGCTTCTTAAATAGACTTATTCGGTGTGAGTAATTAACTCAAAAATACATATATTAGGCTTGAAAATAAGCTATAAGATACGGTATCAATTTGGTTACTCACCATAAGCCTATAAAAATATAGTCCACAACATACGCCATAACACAAAAATAATCAAAATTACTTTCCTAGTGTTTTTGGGAATTGTTCGTGGCATATAAGCCCAAAATACGTCAGAATGCTTAAAAATTAAGCCTCGATGTAAGCTATACAAGCTACTATATAAAATAAGCTTTCTAGCGCAAAACATATATTAATTTAACCATCACGACCCACAACATCAAAAACTACAAAAATCCTTCTTTTATAGAGATTGTGTTATACCTAATGAACCCAAAACAACCTTTTATTCTTTCGTTTCTGTAAAAATCGGTTTTCAACAACGATAAACTTGTACAACTATCATTCTATGCATCAAATAAATTCAAAAGGACAAAATGAAATTTAACTTGAAGAAACTTACAAGAAAATCTTCAAAAATGTATATTTCGACAACGAACGGACACCCAAACCACATCGAAGTGCATTCAGCAACCTAAAAAACACTTGTTTGTTTAAATGAAATACCCCGATACTGTTGTACCACGGGAATATCCACCTTTCTCGATCAAAGTTGGAAAATTTATAGTGGATTGTTGTTGTTGGTGGCGGACGAACACAAGAGCACACACACACTTATGTGTATTTTTTTTTGAAAATGAAATGGATAATGAATGGAGATGTTTCTAGTGGAAGAATATAAGTGTACAATGGTTAGACAAACTTGCTAAAAAATGTCATGTTGTCCCTTGTTGACTTATTTGACCGGGCATAGGATCCAAGAGGTCTCGAGGTCCTTGTCTATTCGGCTTGTCAGAATCATAAAAGCATCTGTAAATACTCAACCGTAAAATTTTACTCCATGTTATTTAAGAATTTTTATTCACCTTAATAAAATACTTTTCATTAAACCTAGAGTATTACAAGATTATATTTTCACTTTAAACCCTTCAAAACTCATTTGGACATTAACGGACGTGTCAGACTCGTTTTTTCGGCATTTCTCAAAATTCACGGGTCAAACCACCCGGAATACCAATAACACAATAATACCTTCCAAAAGGGATTATTAATCACAATTAAACACATAAGTTCATCCTATAATTCTCATAAATAATCAATCACCAGTCAACACCGGTACAAAATATGGATAGATTGACAAAAAGTTCAAATAGTCAAATGGATATAAATGAAATATTCAGAATCATCAAAAAGAGCCAAAGGTTAGACATTTGTATTATTTCAGTTCCTCTACAATTTTTGGATGCAAACTTTGGGACAAATATTTACAACAATTCAATTTCAAGATAAATCGCGAACGTGATTACTTTTTAAACGACCTCCATTTAGGAGGTCAGTTCTCTGCATATCTTGTGCTAAGGGTATCATAAGTTGTAACGCTCTCGGTCAACATTCCGCTGCGGCCTATTTTAGGAGTGTTACAGATTGGTATTCAGGAGCCAGGTTATAGAGAATTAGGTTCGCATATTGTTACCTCAGATATAGAACCGTTTTTCACACAAACAACATTGCATCACATCAACTGATGTCATAAGCTCATACACACTACTTTGCTTACTTACTTATGGGACTTATAAATATTTATGTTTGTATTATATATATATATATATATATATATATATATATATATATATATTATATATATATATACACCTACCCTACCTTGCAAATATTTTTACCTTATGTTATAGAGTTTTTTATTTAAAATACTAGTATCAATCTTCTCAAGACATTGTAAAATATGACACGTTGGTCGTTTTAAACATTATTTATGATTTCAGTATAATAATCGTATTTACATACATTGAGCATGTCTCAGTCCGCCAATCACTAACTAGTTACCTTATTCATCTATACCCCGGTAGTTGACAATCCGCCTCACACTGTAAAACAACCTCACGTCACTTGTGACCTGTCTTTACCTAGTGTAGATAAGTTGGGACTTTCTTTCTTCAAACTGCTATTTCCCTATAGGATTTCATATTCATAACTTTCTTTTAAATTTATAGTTGGCTTGAACTATGTTGATGGATTGATTTTAAAAATTTATCTATCAAAACTCATGTGTCATGATAACTTCATTGATTTTACTTTAACTCGCTAATTTTTGATGCAAGCCACTCCTTCAACTATTTTGTAGCCTTTCACAATATTATTAACAACGAACCTTTATGAACTATTAGCTATTGTCTTCTTTATTATACTATCTTACGGTCATTCTGTAATCCATTTTCGTTGATCATCTATTAGAAAATACGCTAAGTAGTTCTATCTTTGTTGAACTTAATTTTATCACATATGTAAAAAGAGATACATTTTGATTTCTATTTAATATACTATAACGTTTAGTTTGACGAAAATAATGCAAGTGTGCATCGATATCTAGTCCTTAATTTACATAGCATGATCCATCACTACTGTTAACTCAGGACTAGGACCGATGCTATGCTAAGGATGTAATTCAACTATAAAATACTATTGGCTCATAATCCATTGTTTTCACTTACATCCATTGAAAGAAAAATAGTTTTGTTGTACATATTCATCAAAACGTAGTTACTTCGGTGACAAGACTGAAATTAAATAACTAGCAACAAGAATTAGGGTAGAACCTTTACGCCACCTAACTATAGGAAAGTCAGCGACATTGCAGTCTACATCAAATCATAAAATGTCTTTCACGGTAGACAGTAAGAAGTTAAAAATATTAAGTATAACAAAGTGGTTACGCTTATTAGGTGGATTATAGATAAGTATCCTGCACCTCTTACATCACACACACCTCCGCGAAGGAGCAATCAATCCTGAAATTTCTGGGACACCAATATCTTTTATAACACGGGGGCGCGAGTCTGAAAACAACCAGAATTTACGAGTGCATATTTACATTTCGGTATTAAATAGATTTCAATACTATTTATTTTAATGCTTTTTACGTCGTTTATCTTTTTTATTTTCAACCGTGTTGGTTAAATCGCGTAGAAGACTAGAAAAAATCAACAATCAACGGTTGAAACCTCGAAATTCAAACAAATTCAAAATTTTAGTCAATCAAGTGTTATTTTATTTTTTTATGGGGATTAATTTTTTTATTAAACTTTTATTTATATATTATTTTTTATGATCGTTACGTAAAACTGTTTACGTTTCCAAGACTTTGGAACTTTTTTGAATCACATGAAACCATCGTCTACCTTTCTACACTTAACACCAGAATACACCACAATTATACATAGTTATACCTAAAAATTATAAGATGTTTACTACAATATCTCATCACAAGGACGGTTCACCACTTTTGAAAGACGATAGAAATCAACATATCTCAATTGTTACTAATCTTTTACATAATACTTGCTAGGTTTTTTGAACCTCATGTGCCTAGATTTCCTTAGCAGCTAAACCACTCTCTATCAATTAATTCTTACAGCTTTCAACTTTTATTTACAAAACCCTTAAAAGCCACTGAGCGCCACCCCTTAGGCTCTCCAAAGTTTTGTTTTGGTTTCAAGTAATATACAGACCCTTTGCTCCACGTCTTAATCAGATTCTTTGATAAATTCACACTTCTCAGATAGTCACTTCATTTCTCACAAAGCAAAAGCTACAACATAAACTCGCTCTTCTTTCTTCTCTTTTAGCTTCTGGTCACTCAAGAAACGATGCATAAAGAAGAAACAGATTGGTGTTGTTAATATCTTCTCATGCAGACTACAAGGTCATCAATTTAGGGTTCTAGGTTTATTATTCACAACGCAAAAAAGGGTATTGACATTAAGCGGTTGTAGTATTATGTTCTTCAGATCATCTTCTTACACTTCGCAAGGTCCATACAAAGAAATCATCTACTATATTTCAGTTATTGTACTTAGGCCATAACATACATTGCATTGATTATCAAGTTAATAATCACTCCAAAAGTTGTTACTTGTTTATAAACATTTTTTCGAAAAGAGAACTAAGAAACATTACTTATAATGATTTAGGACTTGTGGGGTTGGTTTTACCAAGTTTCATAAAACTAGCTTAAGTATATACTTATGATTCTTTCATGATATTATGAAGTATTGATGGGGATTAGAGTTAGTGGTTGATGTGTTTGTTGAATATGATTGATAATATCATAAAGACTCGTGGAGTTTATTGTGTGTTTTGATAGAATAAGGTTTGAAATACTTGACAGGAAAGAATGTGTTAAAATTCCCTTGTAGAGGCAGCTTTGGTTTTAGGAACAGTAGGTTATTGGCGAGCATATCAGAGTTGATCCTAACACTTATAAATGTTTGTTATTTTGTACATTCTTAAACACAGTATTCCGTGCATATAAAGAACTCAAAAACGATGGTTATACACGAAGAGTTATGGCGCAAAAACTAGATTTGAAAACTAATAGAAACGGCTCAAAATATATGTTTTCGGAATAAATCTGGATATTTATATATCTTCACCCGACTTCGTGCATATAAAGAACGCTAAAAACGTACTTAAAACGAATAAGTTATGGCCAAAACTAGATTTGAAACAATACCGGCAAAATAAGTTTTCGGCATAAATCTAGCAGATTTATAAATGGTATTTTGAGGGATTTCAGGTCCGAGTCGGCTTAAATATAAAACTACAAAGTTTTCGGGAATGATGTTTTACGATCGCATTTTTCTAAGCCCGAAAGTGTGTTAAAATGAGAAAAATCACCATAGAAACTAGGTAACTTCTTATATAAAAAATTTGCACTATTTTTCTGACATGAATCGTATTGGTTCGTTTTTAACAAAACCCTTACAAAATGATATACCATTACTTATATAATATTTATACATGTTTTTAACTTTATAAATATTATTTTACAAAATGATTAAAGCTAGATAACTTTATATTAATTTTTCTGCACTATTTTTCCTGACATGAATAGTGTTGGTTCGTTTTCAACAAAAACCTTACAAAATGATGTAGCATTACTTATATAATATTTATACATGTTTTTAACTTTATAAATATTACTTTACGAAATGATTAAACTATTTATATAATATCATTATATAAATAATAAAAATATTAAATCAAGCGTTATTAACAAATAATCAATTATTGGACATTAAATATCAAGCATGACTTAAACATTGTTTCAACTTTTATAAATTAAACAAAACTCTTAGGTGGTGATATAACTTGATAATATACATTGTTGTATTTATTTTAAATACATTATTCTTATACGACCTATAAATAATTAGGTTGCATTCCGGATCATTCGTGACGTTTCATTTTATTGATTTTCTATAATCAATACATTTCATTTGAGATGAGTTTATAGCCCCTCTTTTACTTGTTTTACATTGCTTTACAAATCTCGAGGGAGAATACATTTTACAATCTCTTTTACATACTTGATTGCATACTTGATCTCGTAACTCATTTATATACTCGGATACATGAACGTTTACAAACTCATTTACATGATTGATTACAAACTTGCTTACATAAACGTTTACAAACTCATTACATGATTGCTTACATACTTATCTCACGGTGAGATACTATACTTGTTTTTACTTATGGACGCAACAACTTTACTTTTACTCAAATAATTACGGATTAGCTTAGGTTGCATTAACTGTTAATTACTTGGAGGGTAAGCGCGAATGTTATAAAATAGATCTATTGGGTATTGACAACCCCCGTTTGGGTGATTAGCTCTCACTAGTTCGAGATCGAACTAACAAATGTTATACCATGTCGGATCACGACTGGCTTGGAGCCTCAGGGCCAACACAACATACTCATGAACTTTTACTGTGCCTTGAATAAAGTGGCATACTGATAAGTCTACGTCGCAGTTCATGAACTTAAGGGTGCAATCGTAATCGCTCCTCATGTTGCATACTAGGCAATACATACTTGAAATATTTTGTGATATTGTGCTCATTACAATTATCATACTCTTTGAAACATTGCGGTCCAACATTCATACAGACAATTTTGGTAACTATTATAACATGCATACTTTACAAATCTTTGATTCCAATATTTTAACAAATGCATTTTGAGTGTTTCGTGTTTACATGCATTTTAAAAACCTATATATTTGAATTTATGAGTTGCAAGTCTTGTATGGACGGGACTTGTAACACAGTAAATTTGTATATATAGTTTTTGTGACTTACATTTATGCTTACAAAAATCTATGAACTCATCAACTTTATGTTGACACTTTTAAATCAGGTGCATTAGATGCTTGGCTTATCTGGTGTGCATTGGAGTCTAAACTTTACAAGATTACATTCATGGATTTCTACAAACAAATCTCGTTGTATTATTTCAGTCTTACATTATTGATGCAAACTTTGGAACAAATGTTACAACAATTCATATTTCAAGAAAATCAACGAGATTACTTTTCAAATGACTCATTTAGAGGTCGTTCTCTCATATCTTGTGCAAAGGTACTCATGAAGTAATGCTCTCGGTCAACATTCCGCTGCGACCTATTTTGGGGGTGTTACAGTTTCCTACTGAAACGATCTATTATAATAAAATATTTATAAAATTTTACCAGTTCCGAATCTGTGTCAGCTTTAATTAAACTATTTTTATGAAAACACCTTTATATATTTAATTATCGTAAACTCGTAAAATTCATAACTTCTTTGTTCTAGCTCGTTTTTTCAAGTTCTTTATATGCACGGAATCCTCAAAATAAGTACTATTTCACTTAGTAGATTTTATATTTTATAAAAATTCGAATCCTAACAGTATGCTCAAAATAGTTTGTTTATATATATATATATATATATATATATATATATATATATATATATATATATATATATATTATAAACTAGTGTTTATAATTTATTACTTGGTTAAATTTTGTACAAGTCCTCTAAATTACTTTATACCACATGTCTTACATATTTTGAGTCCTCAAGTTCATGTCCATCATTTTTGTCCAAGTACAATGTCCTCATAATAATTTGTATGTAAACTTTATAATTAAACTTTCAACAATTTAATTTATCCATGAATTTTATAAATTAATCCACACTTGTATAAAGTATGTTCTTGCATTTTAAATATCATTTCACCCTAGATAATTATACATTCAAATCATAAACAAGCTCATTATATTTTATAAATCCACAAAACAAACCCTAGGTGGTGATTAATAAATATAACATGATATAAAATATAAAATGAATAATTAGAAAGATTAGGGTTTATGTTTAGACCAATGAAGATGTCTGAAGATGCTACACAAATCAAACCCAAGCATTTAATCCTAAATACTTGCAAGAAAACCCTAAATTGCTTATGAAAACCCTAATTTCTTGCTTGAATAACCCTTAATTTATCAACATTCAAGCTTCCAAACCACCTTGATATACCTTATATATTATACCTAAGAACATTTGTATACTTGAAATCTTTGTAAAATAAAAACTATGGAATTATTTGGGAGTGTTTTATGAGCCGTGGGTTATAGATGCAAAGGAGAGGGTTTGTGTGTTTTGTTTACTTGCAAATAAAAGAGTGTTAATAGTTTACTAGGAGGTCTTATTTATAATGCAAGTATTTCTCCAAAACAATTAACAAAACAAGGGTTAGGAAGTGGTAATGGTACAAGGTTGTGTAAGGTGCTCTCCTCCTCCCTAGGAGGAGGCATGTCAAAGAGTTCAAGGAGTGTAAGTGAACTTGGTGGTTAATAAAAAGATGATGATTAATGTGAAGTAACCTTAGTGGATGATTATGTATTATTTGTGTTATACTTGTTCTAGATCCGGCCTTATGGGTTATAGGTGTAAAATGATTAAATTTTTGGATATTGAGTATAAAAGTGGGTATTTGTTTGAGTATAGATAGGTATTGATGCTTCTGTGGATGTCCAAATGTAATTTATTACGAAACATAAACGTTTTGCGTAACCAATAAAAATAAAATGTGAAAAGTTATAAATTATCCTCGTAATAATTATATAACACTTGCTTGACGTAAACTTTTACTTGTTTGATTTCCGTTTACGTTGAATGTTGATTTTTAGTTTACACGATTTAACTAAATGGCGAAATTAAAAGTAAACGCGCAAAAGTTTAAAATAAATAGTTGAATATTTATTGACGTGAAAATGCGGATTGTTACAGTCTCCCCATGTTAGAAGAATTTTGTCCCAAAATTTAGGTTGAGTTGCCTTCCGGAATGGTATTGGTGAAGAGGTGTGGGTTTCAATTTCTTAATGGTGGTTAAACTTGTTGGCGGCTTGTCTAGGGTAGCTAACGATGCGTCTTCGACCTTTTGGTTTAAGATTTGGTATAAGACGATGTTGGCTTTATAGTAAGATGGTGTAAGAGTTTACTTATTTATTATGATTATTAGTTTGGTTCCTCGTGATGAATATGTTTTATGAGTACGCACACAAAAATTTTGTTCTTCAAGAATATAAGTAGAAATTTTGATTTTGACACAAGTTTTAAGGTGACTACTTCTCAGCATGGCATGGTCCTTCCTGAATTATACATAGGTGATCAGGCTATGTATATTTAAGGTCTAACGATGCGATGCTCATTTTCCTCAAAATAGTGTAGTGTCAAAATGGTTTATAGTGTGAGAAAAATAATTCACAAGATAAGAAAACAAGGTAGTTTATAAGGAGACAACAAAATGATTTGTGAGATGACCGTATGATAATTTATACGACAATAGCTCAAGATGGTAAAATAATTTACGCGATGGAAACAGAATAGTTCCATAAGGTAAAAACAAGATGTTAGTTTATTTTATGATAGTAAAATAATTTGTCAATGAAGTAGTTAAAAATGGTTATCCATGTAGTAGTTGAAATGTTTCATTAAGTTATAATGTTTTAGTAAGTGACTTGCATGATAAGTAGAGAGTTGAAATAAAATTGACAAAATTTTCACAACGCCATAATTTGATAGATAATTTGAAAATATCATGCAAAGAAATTTTAGAGAAAGTACAAATGAGAATTTTTAAAGAGATTAGAGTCTATGAGTAGTTCCAACTAAGTTTTACTAGGTAATACTCTCATAGATGTTTAGCAATTAGATCCGTGACGTAGAGTCTTCAACGACTTTTTTTTCATTCAGTACTGCCCACATGGTTCAAAACTTTCAGTAGTGGACCAATTTCCACCGTTCGTAATGTCCCATATTTCCACACTATATAATAGTAAACTCATCTTTCTGTTTCACCATTGAGGGCCTTGGTTTTGCTTTCGGGGCTAGGGTCCTATAATCTCCTATTTGGTGACCTACTCGCTTGCAATTTCCACACTTTGCCAAACACAGGACATTGTGGTGAAACTTGTACGTTTTAAAATGGTAGTTTCAGCATAGACTTTTTGTGCTTTAGGCTCATATGTGTGCTCTAAACCCCTTATGCCCTTTGTTTTGTTGGCTCGAGCTTCCATTATGGTTACCTTCCCAATTCCTCTTGTTGCTAGCATTTTTTGCTACCTTGTCTCTCTGTCGTTTGGTCTGGCTCAATGCCGCGCGAGTCATGTTGGTTTTTGTCTCATAAATAGCATCAACCTCGATAGCATTAGCCACTCACTGGGCCACAATCTGCTCAATTTCCTCAACGCTCTCATCCCTTGGTTCGTAGTTGTCATTGTTCTTCAAAATTAGACGATGTTGACTCACAAGAGCATAGATTTCTGTTGGTAGGCCTTAGAGAATGATATTAATTGCTTTGATGTCACAATCAACTTGAATGGCTTCTGCAGGGGTGAGCTCAGTATATTCCTTAAGTCTTGTTACACCATCCACTAGTCGTCATTGATAACGTGGTATCAAAAAGATTACTAATTGATCGATCGGTGGTAGAAAGAAATTATGTTTGAATGTGTAGTTGTTGAGTCTTGAAATAATTCTTGAAACTACACGGTATTTTACAATTCTCGACAAAACTAGGAAAACAAGTTAATGTTTTATGGGGTTTTACAAGTCAAAGAAATAACAGTATAATTTAGAAATTTGAGTTGATAGGTTTTAATTGGAAAGTGACTAGTTCAGTTCTTAAACAACTTGATTGGTTCGGTTGTCGAAGAAGTTAGTTTAGTTCGGTTCCAATGAATCTTGTTTAGTTTGGTTCTAATGAATCTTGTTTAGTTCGGTTCCAATGAATAAAACTAGTTCGGTTCTCTCCTTCAGTAAACTAGTTCGGTTCCAATTAACTAAACTAGTTCGGTTCACTCGTTTGGTTAACTAGTTCGGTTAACTAGTTCGGTTAACTAGTTCGGTGCCAATTAACTAAACTGGTTCGGTTAACTCGTTCGGTTAACTAGTTCGGTTCAAACTAATGACAACTCGTTCGGTTCCAACTAAAATCAACTCGTTCGGTTCCAACTAAAATAACTCGTTCGGTTACAACTAAAACAACTCGTTCGGTTCCAACTACAGAAAACTAGTTCGGTTCCAACTAATAAAACTCGTTCGGTTCCAACTAAAACAACTCGTTCGGTTACAACTAAAACAACTCGTTCGGTTACAACTAAAATCAACTAGATCGATTCCACTGGTTCGGTTAACTAGTTCGGTTAACTCGTTCGATCTTCTTGTTCGGTTCCAACAGACAAGACTAGTTCGGTTGTAACTGAGACGAAACCCAAATTTCAAAACTCAAAAAGACACATTTTTTATTGGTTTTTTGCAAAAAAATCTTGTACAACTAGTGTTACTAACCCTATATGAACAAGAAAAATGACAACTTTAAGGTTTTTAAGCCGAAAAATTTTAAATCAAGATTTTGCTCTTTGTAAAGGTTTTGAACACAAAACAAAAGACAAACACAAAAACTAAACACACCACTCCATGACTCTTGATACCAATTGAATAATACTAGTAATCTTTGATATTATACAAGAACTAGAGAGAGAAGTGGGTTGGAAATTTTCTAGAGAGAGAGTAACATGGAATGGAAGATAATAATAATATGTGTGTGAAAGGAAATGAAACAACCAACCACCCTCTCCAAGGCATGGAAAGGGTATATATACATCATACATGGCCGACCATGGGCCTTAACGGGCTTTCCATGGGCCTTGGGCCAGACTAGCTTACTAGACTAATCATATAACAAACTACGGGCTAAGACTATTACAACTTGGAAGTGACCGATACTTTTCTTGTTTCCAACAATAAGTCTTATGATCTTGGACAAATAATCTTGCTTAGTACATCAATTCTTTTTTTAAAGATTTTAGACAAATAATTTTGTTAGGCATTTTCTGCATTACACATAAATATGATTTGGACATTTTTGAAATACAAGTGTAAGTGGAAAAATCCCGATTTGACAAACGTAAAAAGGAAACCGGGGACGGGTTACCGACTCAAAACCCAAACTTTTTAGAGACGACGAATTGCCGCATCCACTCGGCAAACAAAGAATATCTAAAAATCAACGATCTTCAAACGCGAACGCCTCTTCTGTTTCAAACCCGACAATGTTTAAAGAAATGTTGCAACAACAATACGAGTTTAGACCGGAAGGAAAAAATAGTGCGTTTGGACCGCGAGACGACGGCGAAAGTTGAGTTAATCAATTCTCAAAAGGTAGCCGAGGACTTGAAAGTCTTACAAATGAACACACGCGGGATAGATCCAGTTGAGGCGGCTATCATCAACGCTCAAAAAGCTCGAATCCGGGCTTCATATCAACCTCAAAACTAGTTTAAGTTATGTGTTTTTATGTTTACGTCTTATTTTTAGTTTACGAATTTTTTTAATTTTATTTTTTTTAATGTAATCTATTTTAAGTTTTATGTAATCTCTTCTTGAAACTCCAAGCAACTACTCTAGGATAACGCCTGTGAGGACTATAATAATCATTCGTCCCTACTTGGAAAGACTCCAAAATCCACGTCTAAAAAATTTTATTGTTTCAATTAGTTTACGTTATACATATAACTTAAATGCCCAATTAAATATTATAAACTAAATTATGACATACCTTGAATGCCCAAGTAAATCCAAAAATCGAATACATATTCTTATCAACATCGTTTTTCGGCTCAGTGACATATAAGGATGGCCAACGTCTAACGTTTGCATCCTTTAATTGAGAGTACAATGTAGGCCAAACATACTAACCCTAAGGATACTTGTCTCAACCATCTCTATCATTTGCTAACCTTAAAATCCAATCACGGACCGCACGTCTATCCTCCAAACCTAATAACACAAACTGAAAAATGCCTACACAACAAAGGCTAACAACATCGTCGTCGTGTAATTTATAAAACAACTAGATCTTAATCAAATTTTCAACCGTTTCGCCTATTATAGGTTTACCATCTAAAGCTGACGAAAACACCCATCGCCTAAAAGGAATAGGCTCATCCTCGTCGTTATAGTCAACCCAATACTTTATGATAAGTGTAAAATACACATATCCGTTTATACCTAAAATAACCCAATTAAACCCAAAACATGCTAAAAATGGCAAAAATATACTTGTTTTTGTGTTTTGTGTGTGCAGGTACGGATATATCAAAAATCACAAGAAAACCATCAAAAACGGGCAAACACGGACACGAGAAATGGAAGAGTACAAGAGAGCCAAAGATTCAAAGCCAAAGTCAAAGAAAGTCAACTTCAGTCAACTATGGGTCAACAGAAGTTAACTCACTAGAAGACAAATCCCAAATGTTACCCAAATAGTCCCTCAAGTTTCAAAAATCATACAAATGGTCCTTAAACCTAAATGGATCATACCCGGATCCAAAAGCCCATTGCCCCTAGCCCAATACCCTTTTATAAAACCACAAGGACCATTTCTGTCATTTATGAAAGTCCTTTTACACCTTACTCTTTTATAAACCAACCACAGGGACCAATCTTGCAAAAAGCCCAAAGTTTAAATCAATTTTACCCGTTTTACAGTTATAAAGGGCGCGAAGCATGTTACTGTTCATGCTTCGTCCCCATTTCACCAACCAAGGTAAATCAAAGGGCTTTTGGAAATTGAGGGTCAAAGACGACAATTCAGAGGCTCTACAACAAAATAGCAGGGATAATTAAGTCAAATCAAAGCTTTCATTAGCTCACAAGCAAAGGCTTACTCGTGGCTATGGCAAAGAAGCACAAGGGGACTCATTTTCTTACACTAAATTATGCCTAAAAGAAACACAAGGTGTCTCAATCACGGATTGCCACGCTGGCAATCCGTGTGAGCTACCTAGTAATCTAACGGCTTATAATGATTTGCCAATCATTGAAGAATTGTACGGGCATGATTGAAAAGAGCTTGGGAAGCAAGGCAAGGCCTAGAATCTTCATCAACAGCCTATAAATAGAGCTCACTATCATACACTCACCATCTAGTTTTTTTAGTAGCTTTTATTAATAGTAGTTTTTAAGTTTTAGCTTAATTTATGTAACTTTTGTAGTAGCTTATATTATTTAAATCCGTTTTTAGCTTATTGTAATTTCCCTTTCAAAAGTATTGTAATTTCTTTTTCAATTAATGAAATCATAGTTCTCTTTTATATAAACTGTTTTTACTTAAAAGCTTTTATAAATTCAAATGTCATGTTACTGTTTTATAAGCTCTTCATAAGCTCTCTAAGTCTATAAGCTTAGATTGAGCTTAAACAAGCCTTAATTAAACTCAAATCATAAAATTAGTTTAATCACCTTAACTATTTTGGACTTGTGAGCTTTTGGAAGGAGAACCAATTATGGAAGGGTTCTCATGGACAATTACTGGCTTATTGTGAATAAGCCAGAACTAGTAGATAAGCTCTAAAGAGCCTAATAGCTTTTGTTTAGCTAAAGCTTCAAGTAAGTTCTCCTTTACTTTCCTTGTTTTTCAATATTTAGCTTAATAGTAGTTTATTAGTATAGATCTGCTTATTAGCTTAATTTAGTTGCTTATTTGAGCTTATTTGTGTTTAATCTTGCTTATTAGATATTAATTTTAATCTGTTTTTAGCTTATAAGTTGTAGATAATAGTATTTCATAATCTGTCTTAAAAACCTTAAAAAACCTAAAAATTAGTTAGCATAGTCATTAAACCTTGATTTTAGCTTATCTAGTTGTTAGATCATGTTTATTAAGGTAGTTATAAGCTGTTAATAATCTGGTACTTAAGTCTTGTTAATTAGCTTTCAAAATTATAAGCTCAAATGAAATTTGTCAATTCCTTAAGGAGTGTTTGGCATTAGCTGTTTTGACCTCAAAAAGTCAAAGGTTTTTGTGCAAGTTATTTGAGTCAGCTTAAATTTCTCTTATAACCAATAGGAAAAGAGTTTTTAAAAGTTAGTTTTCAAAAATTAAAAAGATAGGGCTTAATATGTATGTTTCAGCACCAGGGGAATTTCCCTTGTGGTTTCACTTGTGAAAATTTTGAACCAAGCTATCTAAGGTTTTGTTTGTGCTTGATTTGTGTTTAGCCATACTCAAGTAGAGTGTTTAAGTACAGGTTACCCCTCTAGGATACCTGCACATTTGTTTCTTGCATTATTGTCAAGTGCACCAGTAGTAACTAAAGTAGTTACTACTGCTGTCATTTTTATTCATTTTAGCTAATAATTTTAAGATTTAGGTTCTTAAATTCAAGTTAAATATAGATTAGATATAGCTTAAGTAAAATCAAGTCTTAGTTTTCATTTACTAGCTTATTTACCTAGGTACATTTAAGTTTAAAAAGTCATTAATTAGCCAAAAAAGCCAAAAACAGTAGTGTCTAGATTTTAGCTTCTTAATTAGGAATTTTAGCTTATAGTACTTGATTTTATGATTTGTTTTCATTGCTTATATGTAGGTAGCTTAGTTTTCAAAAGCTTAGATTATCTTATAGCTTATTTAACCTATTTAGCTTATTAGATTTTTAAGCCTTTTTGCTAGTGCCTGAGTTTGCCTAATTGATCTTCAGTTTCAATTAGCTTTAAGTAATTTCTAGTTAAGTAGCTTGTTTGGATTAGCTTATACTCATTATAAGCTATCCAGAACTTCTTTTATTTTTGAATTTGAGCTTATAATGAAGCTTGTGCAAAGCTTTTAGTCCAAATAAGCTAAAATAGCTCAAAAGCCTTCTTACTGAAGGCAGAACTTCATAAGCTCTTTCTGAGCTTGTTTTTGAGTTTGAGCTTATGTTCCATTTATTAAAAGTGCTTATAATTGTGTCCTTTTTAAAATCCAATTCTTAGTTTTTGCAAAAAGTGAAAAATAAAAAAAAGGTGCAAAAAGGGTGTATACCAACCTCGAACCCTAGACCTCCTGCTTATAGACCCAACGTGTTAACCATCATGCTTCATTAGCTCATCCGTTTATATCTCCTTTCTTTTATTTAATAAACACAATTTGGGCTTAAGCCCCATTTATAAGCCGTAGCTTATTTAAGCTTTTACCCGGCTTATTAGTTAAGCTGTTAGCTTCTTCTTATTTTTCCTTAAATCCTTATAACTTTATAGACTTTTCCTGAATTTTTCACATTTTTCCATTAATTAGTTTATTTTTTAGGATTTTTCGAAAGTTAAAATCTTAGAAAATACATAAAAAATAGAAAAAAGTTTCAGAAAATTACAAAAAAATAGTTTTTAGTTTTATAAAAAATAGCTTTAGGTTTACATTAAGAAAAATCATTTTCACCACTTTTAGATTTTAATTTTCATTTTTGAGCTTTTAATTTTAAGTTTAAAAATAGGATTTTAATTTTTAAAATAGTTAAAAATAGTTTTCTGAATTTTTATGTTATTTTAGACTTTTCTAAGTTTAAAAATCATTTTTCTCAATTTTTAGGACTTAATTTGCTATTTTTTAGGATTTAATTAGATTAAAATAGTTTTAAAATTCATAATAAATTCAAAAATAATCAAAAAAATGTATTTCTTTTTCTTAAAATTTTCTTTTGTCCTAATTTAGGTTTTGAAATTTAGTTTACATTTTTAGGAATTAAATTTAGTATATTTGCTTATTTGTCGCTTTTAATTGCTTCCGAGTTAAATTTAGTTTACTTGCTTAATTGTCGCGTTAAATTTGTTACCCGTTAATCATTTTAAATGTTTAATTGCTCTTAATTGTTCAAATTTATTTGTTGTTTTTTTTATTTAGTAGTAATAGATCATTAAACCATCTATTTGCTTATTCAAATCATAATCCAAGCTTAAACGAGGTTTCAATTTCACTAGTCGTTGGGGAAACGACCCGGGTGATCAATCTTACCCGGTTAAATATACGTATTATATATTATATTATATATATTTTTGAGAGTGAAATTTCCTTAGGGAATTTTCTTAATTGCTCTTTTGAATAATATTTTATATTATATTTTATTGTGTATCTAAACTGCAATCAGTTTTTGGCGCCGCTGCCGGGGACTTGTGTTAAGATTCCTTCGTTTTACGTTTGTTGATTTGGTTTGAAGATCCTTTCGTCCTCGAAAGTTTCAATTTTGTTAAATTTTTCAAAAATCCAAAAAAAAAATTTAAAATATAAAAAATTAAAAAATATTTTCCTTTTCTTTTTAGTATAATTATTATAAAAGCATACATATAAAAAAAATCAAAAATATAAAAAATTGTCCTTTTAAAAAAAAATTAAAAAAAATACACAAAGTTGGTAATCGAACACCAACATATAATATTCTCAACTGAGGTATTATCATTTCAATTTCCGGTGAACTTGGAATATAGTTCCCAAATCGAACCAAAGATTCAAAAACTTGCCATTTGTGTCACTTACGAAGTACGGCTCACCTTGAAAAGCAATTTTTGAGAGTTACCGTGAAGTGAGTTGATTATTTGGTTTTAAGTTGTCTTCCGTGTATTCGTTTAAAATAGATTGCTAAAAAATTCAAAAATCCAAAAAAATTAGTGTAAATTTTTGTTTGCTTTTTAATTTCTTAATTTTTCGTGCATGCGCACTCGATCTCAAGCTCGTAATCGCAATCATCGACAACAACAATTAACAACGGTTATTGTTGAGGAACCCGAGATTCCAATGGCCGACAATCGTACCATGGCTTAGAGGTGCGCAAATCAGTTAACCAGTTCGGTTCGGTTTGAGTCAAACAGGAACCAGTTTCAGTCAACAGGAAGCC
>BQNB010138289.1:0-17729 GCA_026074375.1 Tanacetum coccineum | reverse complement strand
GAAATTGCTCTACTTAAAAGAAGTGTAGGTAGCAAAGAATATCAGTTAGGATTACTTAGGACTGAACTTGAAAAAGTTAAATGAAAAAGTTAAACAAGAAAAGGAGGGGTTTGATTTTAAGATTGCAAAGTTTGATAAATCTGCAAAAGACTTAGATCAGTTGTTAGGAAGTCAGATAACTGACAAGAGTAAAAAGGGTTTTGGTTATAATGCTGTCCCCTCACCTCATCCTTTGATTCTTAATAGACCAACAACTTTAGACTTATCTTATTCAGGTCTTGAAGAATTCAAAGAACCTGAGGTTAATGAGTATGGTCCTAGGGATTCTAGTTTAAAGCCTACCACTGGTTGTGATAAAGAGTCAGATAATTCTAAGGAGAATACTGATGACTCTTTGGAACAACATCAAATGACTGATACTGAAACTAGCTCTGTTGAGTCTCCACTTAAGGTAGACAAAGATTGGAAAGAAAAGTTTTTCTATCCTGCTAATCATGTTAGTGAAGTAGAACCTAAGAAAGTTAGAGAGAATAATGATGCTCCAATTATTGAGGATTGGGTGTCAGATGATGAGGAACAAGATGAGCCTAACCCTAAGGTTGAAAAGAAAACTATTATACCTACTGCTACTAAGAAAGAGTTTGTTAAACCTAAAAAACCAGTTAAAAGATCAGTTAGGTATGCAGAAATGTATAGATCAAAATTCCCCAGGGGAAACCAAAGGAACTAGAATGGTCAAAAATCCAATCAGTTAGGATGTAACTTTGTATTTAATAACAAAGCATGTTTTATCTGTGAAAGTTTTGATCACATTCAATACAACTATCCTAACCAACAGAGGAAAAGAATAGTAAGTGGAAATAATTATAATAAAAAGGATAATGACTACTATTCTAAATCCTCTCATCCTAGTGCACACAAACATATGGCTCCAAGAGCAGTCTTAATGAAGACTGGCCTAAAGTCTTTTAATACTGCAAGGTCTGTTAATACTGTTAGGGGGTATTGTTAACACTGTATAGCCTTTTAGTACAGTTAGGTCTTGTAATACTGTTAGACTTTTAAACTGCTCACACCCAAATCAACAAATTTATTATGTGCTATGACCAAGAATATTATATTCAAAATCCAAGTAAAGCACAATCAACTGTTTTCACATGAAGAGCCCATTTAAAAAGAGAAACAAACATTAACAAAAAGGTGGTTTTAAATCAAGGTTATAATATTGGTAGGTCCATTTAGATCAACTGTTAATACTGTCCAGGCAAGGGATTAATGTTGTAAAGCCCTCAGCATGTTTGGTATGATGACCCATCAAACCCAATAGTGCATCACTTGGTTTTTCAACAAATAAATTACATTGAGGCACAAGGCAGATCCAAGTCAGTAATGGAATGGGGGTCCTCCCAAAAGAAACTAACGTTTTCATAAGTTTTTGAGCAAGCAATTCATAAGCTAAATGAAAAGGCCTTTGTTATGATGGATGCACAATGCACATGAATGAAAACATCGCCCATCAGTTCATATTTCAAAGAGCTTGTATAGAGGTTTATGTTAGCATTTTGGTGGAGGAGCCTTATGGATGCATGAATAACTGTGTGCAAAAAGGTACAATTAGAAACTGAAAAATCTTGATTTTTGATGATGTATACTGGTTGTCAAAGAGTTAAGTTTAAACCCTCTTTAGTGTCTTAACAAAAAGTGTGACCAAAAGAACTATTGTTCATTTTTACTGGACCTCTGAAAGTCTATGTCCTAGTCTCATAAATACATAAGTTACCTGATGAAAATCAGATACTTTTCTAAAAATTCCTAGACATGAAAAACATGTACAATTTTTAATATAAAAACAAAAGTTCCCTAAAGATAGATTTAACTTGTCCTAGAGTTGCAAATAGCTACATCTGAATAATCAAAAGTTTGTGGCATAGAAGGGCCTTGGTCCATACTTAAATTTTAAAAAATATCAAAAAAATAATTTAAAAAAAAAAAAGAAATAGTAATAAAAAAAAATGGAATAAAATAAATTAATTTAAAAAAGAAGAAAAAAATAAATAATAAAAAATAATAAAAAATAATAAAAAAAAGAAAAAAAAGAAAAAAAAAAAATTTAAAAAAAAAAAAAAAAAAAAAAAAAAAAAAAAAAAAAAGGAAAAAAAAAAATTAGAAAAAAAAAAAAAAAAAAAAAAAAAAAAAAAAATATAAAAATATAAAAAAAATTAAAAAAAAAAAAAAAAAAAAAAAAAACAAAAAAAAAACAAAAAAAAATAACCCCCGCAAAAAACCCCAATCCCAAGAACCCTCCCTCTCCCCCCAAACACCCCCACCCCCCCCCTCCCAAGCCACCCCACCCCTCCCCCCCGCCCCCCCCCCCCACCTTCCCCCGCCCCCCCCCCCCTGCCCCTCCCCCCCACCCCCTACCCCAAACCACCCCCTTCGCCTACTTCTACCTCCTGGTCCCACCCCCCACCCCGTCCCCCCCCAACGGCCCCCGCCCCCTCCCCCCTCCCCCCCCCACTGACAGCATCCCTGTCCCCCCCCCCTGCACCCCCCCCCCGCGCCACCTCCCACACCCCCCCCCCCAGGATTGTTCCCCCCCCCCCCGCCGCCCCTAAAAAACCCCTCAGCAACTCCCACCCCCCCCCCCCCCCTCCCCCACGCCACCCAACCGCCCGTCCCCCCCCACACGCATCCAACCCCCCCCGGCCCACACACACACACTCCCCACCCAACCACACCCCCTCCGCCTCCGCACCCCCCACTACCCCAGCAAAAAACCAAGCCATCCGCCAACCCCACCGCCCCCCCCAAAACACGACTCCCACCCCTACCAAAACATAAGACCCCCACTTCGTACTTGTTGTTACTCTGATGTCCTCTGCCGGACCCGCCCCTCCGTCCCTTCGCGCCCTACCGACGCGCGCCCCCGCCCGCGCCCTACTCCCACACCCTCACCCCCAACCCCCACGGCACCGCGAGCCCAGGACCCCCCGCCCTCCCCCCCCCCACCCCCCCCCGGGGGGGTGGAGGTGGTTGGGGTGTGGGTGTTATGGGTAAGGGTGTGTATATGTTTTATTTTATGTGGGAGGTGGTTGGTGTTTATGGGGGAGGGGGAGTTAATTGCGTGCACATATATATCAAAATCCATAAAAACAAAGCAGGCCACCACAAAGTTTCACTGGAAAAAAAAACACATTCCATCAAATAATATTCTTCCCACATAAACCCGGCAATACACCACAATGACACGCTAACGCCACCTCCAAACAACACCACACACTTCACCACAAACCCCCAATCTCTAACCCCCCACACCACCCACCAACTACCACCACATACAGACAAACCCCCCCACGCCACCACACCATCACACCCACTCCCACCGACGCATATTAACAAAACAATTAACACCCCCATCTCAAACAATCCACAACCACACCCACACACATCCACACATTCCTCCCTTCCTCATCATCCATGCCCACCCTCAAAGCAAAACTCTAACAGATGTACTACCATCATAATGCGCAACGCGATAAGAAATTATATACAACTAATAACAAAAATCATAATCTCTCATCCATCAAACTGAAGGATGGACAACATATGATCAAATAACACCTCCGTATTACACATACTGATACAACTTAAACAGATCAATGTAAACACATTATAACTGAAATAACAAGTCAATTCATTATACCAAAAGGTAAAAAAAACACACGACGTGTAAAACATGTTAGAATAATCATGAGGATCATAACAGTGTTGCCGCTTTAAAGGCAAGCACACAGAGCCTCTTGTAAGACCAAGACCATTTAAATCCCATACTAAGCCATTGTTTATGCTGCATATGGATCTTTTTGTCCAACTTTTTGTTAGTATTCTAATGCATAAAAAGTACTGCTTATAGTCACTGATATTATAGATTAGATGTTTCAAGGTGTTTTCAATTTAAACAACTAAGGATGAAACAAGTGAGATCGCTTAATTTTTTTTTAACAAATAAGAAAAACCTAGTGTGATAAGAAAGTAAAAATAATCAGAAGTGATATGGAACAGCTTTTAAAAACAAGTGATGGTTGATTTCATAGGGAAAAAGGTATTAAAAAGAAAATAGTGTACTAGGACTCCACGCAAAATGGTGTAGCTAAAGGGAAGAAATAGACACACATATGAGGCTGCTAGAACAATGTTAGCTACTCTTAAGTTACCTACCACATTTTGGGCAGAAGCAGTTTTACTTACTGCATGCTAGGTACAGAAAAGGGTCTATAATAGTCAAGATCAATACAAGACTCCTCATTAACTCTTTAGAGGTTTTTAAACAAGTATAGGCCTTCATGAAACCATTTGGATGTCATGTTTACTATTCTCAATACCTTAGATAATTTAGGCAAGTTGTGATGTAAAAAGTGATGAAGGTTTTCTGTTGGTCCCTTAAAAACAGGATCTATAATGAGGCCATGAACGACAATATTCCTTTGAATCAATCCAAAGATACTATAAGATACGATGACCGGTGAATATAAAAATTGACCGCGGAATATCAAATAATTTATACCAAGACGAACACAAGAACAAATACTAAAATTGCTATTACTATTACTATTTGATTGTGAATACTCAATCAACTGATATCTTTACAATACTATTCTATGTTCCTTTTATAGGCTTAAGGAACCCTAAACGCGTTAAGAGATAATACTTATCTCTTCCTAAATCAACGCTAAATTGATAACTATTACTAAAATTACAACAGACTTAAAAGTCTGACCAAGCAGTATTAACTTTAATACTGCCAGACTTAAGTTAATGCTGGCAGACTTAACTTGCTCTACCAGACTTAACCATCTAAACAAACAGTACTAACTATTAGCAAATAGTTCTAGACTATAACTAACAACTTATCTTAATACTAACAGTATAAAGTCTGTTTACAATATTTTCCTAACAATCCTCCCCTAACTTGATCTTCATTCATGAACTTCAAGTTCGCTTAAAACATTCTTGATCTTTAAATACTTTAAGCTTCACCTTGGGCTTTAGAGGATTGTCTATAACTCGTGTCTTCAAAATAATTGTCTTTTATTTCTTGCAATCTTGAACACAACTAATCTCAAAGCTATTCATCAATCCATTGTATCAGCAACATTGACAATTTTGTACATCAAATCATAAAGTTTCAGTCTATTCTCATCACTTCCAGGTGTGTTAACTCCTGTGAGAGGTGAATCATTGAAAATTTTAAATGGATTTGATGTCTCTTTACCAGTTAGCCATTAACTCTGGAGTAGTCAGTTCTTTGGCCACCAGAAAGGTGTATGTCCATGGTCAACTGAAAACCATTTCAAACTCAGTACGTGAACATTGGTGGTTGATACCCAAATGGGTTTTTTTGCCAAACCATTACATCCATCAACGGATTTGATATGCCATTGACCTGTAGGCCGTTTCTCGGCTAGTCCCAATCCTTTGGCACCTATAAAAGGGTAATAATTCCATGGTGAATTGATGACCATATCAACTTCTTAGGTACATGAAACTTGGTGAGTTGATGTACCATCCACTTTTGGTAAAAGGTGTCCACCAACTAATATGGAATTCATGTCTATTTACCATAATCCATAATCTTATGGACTGATATGGTTTTTTCCACAGCCTTTACCACAATCCATAAACTTGTGGGCTAGCCAACTCTTCACTTAGACAGATATGGTGAGTTGAAGACCATACAACTTATTTGCAAGTTGTCAACCAAAGAACGGATTTGAGAAGTCTTTACCAAGAGCCGTTTGCTCTTGGACTAGCCAGTCCTTATGTTGGTTAGACATGGTGAACTGATAACCATTTGTTGTGTTAGTGCATAGCACCTTCACCAAGTGTTATCCTTCTCATCTTCTATCCTAGTTACCACCCTACAAACCTTTCACTACTTTCTAATGCCAGCTTGTTTTCATCATTTTTCAATAATCGGTATACAATCCTCACTCATTTTTCCATCCAAAAGCTTCATTTTTAACATAGTTTGACATACCTCAACAGATAAAGGATACTTTCTTTCAGACAACATATACACTTCCATGGATTCTAAGTTCAAGCAATGTACCCTACAGTATCATTAATATCTCCAACTTATAAATTTTAGTTGTCCTAAATTCACTCCATATTGGAATTAGTGCTTATAGGTTCTTCAAACATAATTCCTTAACATTCCAAACCCATCACTAACATACCTCAGGCCCATCCATCCCATAATCTATTCAATAACTAATCCCATACAACTCATTGTAAGGACAACTCTCAGATATAGATTTCAAACATAGCACCAAAATTAATATATACTATATCTGTTCCATCTTCCCTAACAATTTGGTATACTCCTTTTTCTCCTTGTTTAATAATCTTATAGGTAGCTACACTAGGTGTTTTCATAGCTACAGGAACAGGATTAATTGGAGTTTCAGTACCTGTGTTAGACTCTTCTTGCTCACCAATCTCATCTGACTCTTCAGAATCATTTCTATCAACACTTGTGTGCATCCCTTTCCTTGCCATCTGCTTTCTCCTTCTTCCAGACTTCTTTGTTGGTTCATCCTCCTTTGATTCATCATCTTTATCTTCTTTCAGTCTTTTTGGAGTCTTTGTTTGAAGCTCTTCACCAAATCTTTTCAAACTGGCTTTAGTTGCTTCAAAACTTATTGGAGCAAAAGACTCAATCTGTTTCACAAGCTTGTCAAACTCTTCCTTGACTTCTTCAAAACTCAATTTCTTCAGCTGAGTTATCTTCCATGTCCCTTGATTCTTTAAGTAGTTCATCATGTAAGTTTTCAGCTGTGATTGGGTCATGGGCTTGTTCCTTTTAGCTTTAGCTCTTTCTTCAGCAAAAAACTTCTTTCTTTGATTCACAAGATCCACCATTCTCTTTGCAAAATCTTCTCCTTGAAGTTCACTTCCAAGCATGCTCTTTGCAACTCCTGCATTAATTCGAAGTTTTGCTCTAAACAAATCCTAATCTTTCATTTGTGTAATGCTGATGCCCTCAAACGTACTTGACTTTTCTATTCTTTCTGTTGCTCATCAGCTCTTCTTCTTCTGCCAATACTATGTGCTTAGGAAGCCATCCAAATGTATTGCTTAGAGCCCCTCATCTTTATGTAAGGAATCCATCTATTGCTCTGCAAGGCTAGCTTCTTCTTGGAAAATTTGTTTCACTTGACATTAACTTTGAGAGTATCGTTCACTCATCATAAGCTTTCCCCATCTCTTAGTCCTTTATCTTCACCAGCATTACTATCTTGCTCAATCACATTTCATTAAGTTGAATACTGCCAGTATTACTTTACTAGCAAGTATTACTTCCTCTCCAGTCAGCAATAATCACCCAGCAGTTATTGAACCTTTTTAGCACCAGATCATCTTCTTGAAAGTCCAAGCTTGAGACTACTTTCTTACCTTTAGTCTCTTTTCTTCTCTTGGACCTTGACTTTAAAGAGGCAACCTTTGAGAGAGTTTTGGCTGCTTCAAGAGTGTTTGGCTTATTATCTTCACTGTTCCCTACCCTGAAGCATGTACCCTTTGTTAGGAGGAGTAACTAGGTCCTTGAATGAAGAATCTTAGGTATCATCATTGACTTTTCCTCCCTTGAGTTCCTAAGGTTTCTTCATCTCTGAATCTGTCAAACCAAAATTCCTCCGTTTTTAAAACCCTCAACTTTCATCACCTACTTGGACTAGCTCACTATTGCATTTCCCATGGATAGCTTGTTTGTTTGAGATCCATTTCCAGACTATCAATTCTTATGAATCAACTTAGAACTGCTTGAAGCAAATCATCCATAGGCATGCGACTCTGAGCTGTTTCTTGTTGAGGGTGAAGAATTGAAGGTGGACAGATATTGCTCCTTATAGGAATTGTTACCATCTGTTTGGTTCAGTCCAGGTGTTGGTGGATGGTGGTGATGTAGGGTTTGAATATGTGGTGGAGTTTGTGTAGGATTAGGTTGGTGTGGAAGATGTCGGTGTTGTGATATGCATTGGTGTATGGTGTTGGAAAAGTGTGGTGGAGAATGTATGGTTTGGGATAGGTGGAGGATTTTTGAAGTTATTGGTGGAGTAGGATTTTTGAAATGAGATTGGTGGAGGAGTTTGTTTTCAAAGTCTGAGATGGTGTTGGAGCAGCACTTGGTTGAGGTTGACCTGCATCAATGTTAGCATAGCAGGTCAACAATGTTCTATGTATCCCTTGAAGAACTTCTTTTCATAATTTTTTCCAAAAATTCTTTTTGGTGTTAATAATACAGGCACAAAAAAATGTTTTTGCGTTTTCAGTCTATACATACAAAATCATTTGAAAAAACAAGTGTAACATTAAAAACTTTGATTTGCTTTTTAAAATTTGAGATCATACCATCAAAGATAAGTTTTGAAAAAGTAAAAGACTCTTCCAGTGGAAACGACAAGATCAATTCAAGGCAATGTTGCTACCAAACTGATCCCATCCACCACTTATGGAGCATATACAATGAAGAATTGTGATGGATTAAAAAATCTCATTGGGGGGTTATTGTAAAAATGACTTATGTCCAAAATGTAAAAGTCTGTCATATAACAACCAATATTATTAAATTACCTTCAAAAATCTCTTCCTTTTACACTTGTTAAATCCCATGAAGCATAGCTAATTGAGTTTCCCACCTAACAACACTATCATTGGATTGTATAATCAATATAATCAAAGTTGCAGTTAAGTAGTAATATAGACCCATCTGCAAGTGTTCTAGCAGTTGCAGTCTGCCAAAACTGCTTGACAAGGGAATCGTAGATAGGTGGATTGTGAGTGAGAGCATACCTCAATTTTGAGCTTCTGAGGAAATCCACTATCTCTGTGTAACCAGCACTCTCAGTAGGTTTGAATAAGAAACCCACTTGAATACTTCTTAACACAATACTTGAGTTAGTGCCCATTGTCGATAATAAGGTGAAAAAATATGTTGAATCTTTAAAACTAATTACTGGTTATGGGAGATGTAAAGATTAGGTCTGGTAGTGAGAGTAATTTTACTGATTGCTTTTGAGAGAGGATCTTTACAAGAAAAAGATAATAGGGTAAATAGTGATAAGGATGAAAGAGAAATTACTTTATCCTCATATAGGTACTCTATCAGCGATTTAGGCGGCTAAAAGATCTTCAACGGTTATATTTGAATAAAATATGAATTATTTTTAATTTATCAATATTAAGTGAAAGCGAACCCCAACTAAAAAATTTGCACTACCAGACTTAAATGTAGTCAACCAGTATAAATAATGACTTAACCAGACGTTAACATATTTTCAACCAGTTTTAAATAAATTTACAGCAAGTTGACCACAACATCATTTATTTACAACCAATTTGGCAGTCCAATCATCAAGGACGCTGGCATGTCCTTTTTCATGTCCAAGTTGAGCCTGCAACATCCTTTCCAACTCCAAGTAGTACCTGCAAAGTTAGTCTATACAAGAAAGGCAATTCTAATCTAACTTATACTTAGCAGAATTAACCTAAGATAACTACCAGACTTAATACTTAACTACCAGTATTAAGTGGTTACCAGTTTTAACTTTTACACTAGCAGACTTAATACTAAGCTACCAGTATTAAATCTCTATATTACCAGAAATAATCCTAAATTATACTACCAGAATTAATTCTAACTTATACTACCAGGATTAAATCCTAAATTATACTACCAGAATTAATTCTAACTTATACTACCAGGATTAATTCTTAAACTACCAAAATTAAGTCTAGATATTTTACATAAAATTTACACTTTTTCCTCCCCTTAAATGTAGCTTATGGGTTTACCATCCCAATGTTAACCAGCAAAAAATTAAACCTTGGACCATCAAATGGTGCCGTATCTCAATGTGCTTCGTCTTTGAGTGATAGACATGATTCTTGATTATTGCAAATGGGGCTTTGATTATCATTTGGATATTGGTGTTCTATGAAGTTGAAACATAGTCTCAATAATTGATTTTGCAGCCATAACACTTGGACCACAGCAGCTTGGCAGCAGCTCACATACTCAGCTTTCAGTTGTTGATGTGGCATTTTGTCTGCTTTTTGCACCGTGCCATTCATGAGATTAACCTCCTTCCAAGAAATTGGCAGCCACCAGTTGTTGACTTCCTATCAAGGTAGCGTATTAGCGCCATAATAACTTATTCATAATAAGCAACTTAAGTTTAGTGGCAGATGCTATGAAGGGGTGATTCCCTAGGATACCATAATCCTAAGTTTGGCTTGCCCTTGAGATACTTGAAGATCCTCTTGACAGCATTGAGATGAGAAGTCTTTGGAGTTACCTGAAAACGTGAACAAACACATACTGCATACATAATATCAGGTCTAGAAGCAGTTAAGTACATGAGGGAACCTATCATAGATCTGTACAAGTGTACATCTACATCAAAAGCTTCCTCATCCTTTGTCAAAGGCAACTTGGTCTCCATGGGAGTGATGGCAGCTTTGACATTCACAAGATCAAATTTCTTGAGTATCTCAGCTACATACTTGTCTTGAGATATGAAGATTCCTCCCTTGTTCTGCTTGACTTGTAGACCTAAGAAAAATGTAAGTTCACCCATGGAACTCATTTGAAATCTGCTTTGCATCAAAGCTTCAAACTCATCACACCAAGACTTGTTGGTAGACCCAAAAATGATATCATCAACATACACTTGAACCAACATGATATCCTTTTTGTTTCTTCTAATGAATAAAGTCTTGTCAATGGTGCCCCTCTTGTATCCATGCTTCTCTAGGAATGTTGACAAAGTAGCATACCAAGCTCTAGGGGCTTGGTGCAATCCATACAAAGCTTTGACCACCTTATAAACCTTTGTAGGATGATCAGGATCAACAAAACCAGGAGGTTGTGAGACATAAACCTCTTCATCAATAGTGCCATACAGAAAAGCACTTTTAACATCCATTTGATAGACTATGAACCCCATAAATGAGGCAAAGGCCAAAAACAACCTGATAGCTTCTATTCTTGCTACAGGAGCAAAAACCTCATCATAGTCAATCCCTTCTTCTTGCCTATGACCTTGAGCTACTAGCCTTGCTTTGTTTCTGACAACTACTCCCCTCTCATCCTTCTTGTTCCTGTATACCCATTTAGTTCCTATCACTTTAGCACCATTGGGTAAATCAACCAAGACCCATACTTGTTGAAGCTTGAACTGCAACAGTTCTTCCTGCATAGCTTCCACCCAGCTTTCATCTTCAAGGGCTTCTGAGACTTTCCTTGGTTCAGATTGAGATAAAAAGCAAGCAAAAAGACAATGTTGTTGATCTTTATGATTGCTTCTTTGCTGTGCTTGTATGTGGCTCACTAGAGCATGAGCTTCAGTGATCTTCTTGAGAGAGCTTCTAGTCTGAACAGGTGTATTGGGATCTCCAAGGATTTGACTTTGAGGATGAGCATTGTGAATCCTCAGAGTGTGGTTTGTACTGACATCTACCTCATCTGGTAGATTGTTGAAATCAGTAATAATCCCATCATCATCATAAGAAGCCTTTTCAAAGATACCTTCACTTGATTTATCATAAATCCTTATTTCAGGCATCTCATCATCATCTGCATCAGAGAAGACCTCTTCTTCATGATCAGCACTTGGAGAGATAGCTTCAATATTGCCAGGAGTAACTTCCTCAAAAACAGTATTAAGATTATCACTACCAGTATTAACAGGATTAGTACTGGTAGGTTCTGTTGCATGTACTGGTCCTAAGTGCTTCAAAGCAAGAGCATCCAGCTCTTTTCTAAAGGCCATAATGTCATCAGCAGACTTGGATATTGGTGTAGAAGATGGCTGCTTTGGGGAGTGAGTCTTCTTTGTAGCAATGTTTTCAGAAACAGCTGCTTTTCTAGAAGTAGAAGAGACCACCATCAGTTCTGCAGCCTCATCAGTCTGCTCATCAATATCAATGACCTCTTTTGAACCTGCAGGGTTAGCTTGATTTTGCAAAGAGACAGGTATATAGTTCATAGAGTCTGTAAGATAGTCCAAGTCAAACATCCACCTATGGCCTATTCCCTGTACATTGGGTTTTTCTTCAAGAAAGTTGACATGAAGGTTTACTTCAACTCTTTTGGTGACTAAGTTATAAACCCTAAAAGCTTTACTATTCACAGAGTAACCAACAAGAAAACCCTCATCAGACTTCCCATCAAACTTTCCTAGTGGGCTAAGAGTATTGAGAATAGTAACATGGCACCCAAATGGTCTTATGTAGCTAAGGATTGGTTTGTGGCCAAACAAAAGCTCATAAGGAGTTTTGTTTTGAGGCTTGGTCACTCTTACCCTGTTGAAGGTATAGCAAGCAGTATTGACTGCTTCTGCCCAAAAAGTGGTAGGTAAGTGTGAGTCAGCTAGCATAGTCCTAGCAGCCTCTATAAGGGTCCTATTCATTCTCTCAGCAACCCCATTTTGCTGAGGAGTTCTTGCATTACTAAACTCCTGTTTTATACCCTTTTCCCCACAGAATTCAAGCATAACCCTGTTTTTAAATTCTGTCCCATTATCTGATCTAATGATTTTTACTTTTTGATTAAGTTGGTTTTCTATCTGTCTTATAAAAGTCTTAAGGATGTCACTAGTCTCATCCTTTTTGGCTAGAAAGAATACCCAACAAAACCTTGAACAGTCATCAGTAATCACTAGACAGTAACTTGCATGGTTGATACTCCTCACAGAGGTAGGTCCAAATAAGTCCATATGCAAGGTGTGTAATGGGTGGGTCACATATCTGTCAATCTTGGCCTTACAGGAGGCCTTGTGTTGCTTTCCCTTCTGACAAGCAACACAAGTGTGGTCATTTTTGAAACTCTTGGAAGGTAACCCTCTAACTAGATTTCCCTTCACAAGTTTATTTAAGTTTTTGAAATTAAGGTGACCTCCCATAACCTCTGTGCCATAATTTAGCTTCATCAGATGGGCTTTTGCTAATAAACAGGTGTATCCTTTTGAAGAATCAACATTTTTCATATCAAAAGTATACATGTTGTGTTGCCTAGGAACTTTAAGAAGGACCTGATTTTCATCAGGCATCTTGAAGTCAGAGGACACCACAAAACACTCTTTTTTAGTAAAAAGTACATTTAGCTTTTTATCACATATCTGAGATATTGAGAACAGGATTAAAATGTCAAGGTCTTTCACACAAACCTCATCATCAAAACTAATTTCCTCCCCCCATAATCTAATTGTACCTTTCCCCACGGATATACCTTTACTTCCTCCAAAAGTAACTGATCCATTTGGATAGTTCTTGAATATCATAAGATGGGCCATGGTACTCGGATTGTGCCAGATACTTCAAATATCAAATATTTCTCTTTGCTACATATGCTTCTGTGGATGATCATGCACAAGTCAAAAAAGAGATTAGTTACTCTTTGGGACCCAGGCCTTCATAGGCTTGGGTCATGCATTGTGGACCTCTAGAAACATTATCATGTGATCAGGGGCTTGGTCCTCTTTGTTATTGGAGAGTGGGATTACTTTTCTCTAAACATAACCTGTTGAGGTCTTAACAGCAGTGCCCATTTTGCCCTTAACAGCATATTTATTTGACTTGTGTGCTGTATTTCTTGAAAAGTGTCTATTTACAGGTTGATCTTTGTTTTGAGTAAACATTTCTTTGGACTTGTAAGAATTCAGCAGGAGGAAAGTTTAGGGCTTGGTTTTGTTTGAAGGTCCTGGTTTGATACTGGTCTATTGACTCTAGCAGGTATTTACATGCACACTACACAGAATTAAACATTTTTGTTGCCAGTATTAAATCTAGAACTACCAGACTTAATTTGAGTGCCAGAATTAACATGCACACTACCAGAATTAACATGTTGCTTGCCAGTATTAAATCTAGAACTACCAGACTTAATTTGAGTGAGCTGAACTAACAGTACTTTCATTTCCATGACCAGTATTAACATTTACCCTACCAGTTTTAATAGTTTTGCTAGCAGTACTAAGGTTGGGTCTAATGTTATTTAGTTGTACAGGTCTGGGAGTGAACTGATTTGCTTTATTCACCCTGTTAGTGTTAGTCCAGGCCGGTGTGGCTTGCCGAACATCAGCATGAACCACCCTTTGGCTCTTAAGAGCAGCTTCCCTTGCCATCTTCTTCTCATAATAGTCACAGTCCTTAATCAAGTGACTAAGACTTCCACACACAAAACATGTTTTTTCAAAAGGAATATCTGCCACTAATTCCCTTTCCATTCGTTGATTCCAATTCTTTCTGTTATTTGAAGGAATAGGTGAGGGTGTCCTAATTGGTTGCCTAGGAGTTTTTACATGCTGTGCACAACTAGGGACAACTGTCTGTTTGGGTTTAGGCACTTGTGGTTGAGTCTTTTGGGTGGCAATGGTAACCTGCTCAATAGAAGGTATAGGAATATGGTCATGGATAGGGTCATCATTGACTGAATGGTCAGATACAGCTCCTAGCTCCCCATCACTGTCATTGGATGGACAGGTTGGTAAGTATGGAACTAGCACTCAGACACAGTAGGTCTAGGAGATGGGTTGAGTGTCATATTTACCATACTCATACAGAGAATCATCTATGTCCTCCTGTTCCCTAGGGGTATAATCACCACTAAGAGGATGGGGGACACCTTTATACTCTACCTGTTTAAATCTGCTGTATAGTGGGATATCATAATATCCTGCATCTGTTTCCCTAAAAGCAAAAATACCTCTACTTATCTCTTCCTCATATCCTAGGACCTCAGCATTTGATTGTATGCCATATCCTAAACCTATCTTAACAGTTGAGCTCATCCCACAATCAATTAGCTTCCAAAGATTTTTAGAAGATGCAAACCAAGAATCAACAATTTTTTGTAAAGCATCTTTGTCCTTGACAGCTTTCATTCCTATTCTTCTATACTTTTTGAGCTTTTCATCTTTTTCAAAAATTTGATTAGCTTGAAAATTTAATTTTTCAGTTAAGGAAGTTTGCTGTTTGTGGGAGGCTCTAAGCTGAGATTCTAATTTCTTAATACCTAGCTTATGGGCAGTTAAGGCAGCTTCTTGGTCACCAAATTCAGATTGCAGTTCATCATACTTAGCTTGAAGAGCATTATATGAATCTAAACACAATTTAGAGCACATGGATACCTCATCCTTTCATGTGAAAGCCATTAGAGCATGGTTGAGTTCCTCATCTGCAGTCTGCTCTACCCAATTGATCTGACCTTCATCAATGGTCATTAAAGCTTCCTTTTCAGTTCGCACTGGCTTGAAATCCTGACCTCTACCTGTTTCCTGCCTGCTACCTTCCTTTGAACCTTTAAACTTGCACTCCCTGGCAAAATGCCCAGTATTGTGGCAATTGAAACATTCAACTTTTCTCTTATCAAATGCCACATGCATTTTTCCATCCACTCTTGGCCGTCTGCCTGTCTTCTTGTAGAACTTCTTAATCTTTTATGCTGTTTCATAGCAATCTGCCAATTTATATCCATTTCTTCTAAATCCAGATCATCAATTTGATCTAGGTCTTCATGTATCAAATCCACATCATTAGCATTTGTGGCTAGAAACGAATGGATAACTTCATCAGCAAGACCAGGAGTAGCAGTTGTTGTTGCTTTGGAAGAGGAAGTGGTATACGAACTATAACTTCCTGAGCTGTTACTTGGCTTATGCTTGCTGGAAGGGGTTTTGGCTTGTGATAGAAAAGCCACATTATCAGATGAAAGGGAAGAAGATGATGTCTTTTGGATGTCTTGTTCAAAGACACTCAGATTATTGTATAAATCATCTATTGACAGTGTGTCAATATTCTTCTTCGTTCTCATTGTCATGGCTAGACTGTCCCACGCAGGAGGAGGGGGACCTCAAAAACTTGTGATTTGCGTCTTCATCTGACACACCAGCACCAAGGGCATCCAACTGTGATAGGAGTTTTTGGAACCTATCATATCCTTTCTCTAAGCTTTCCTTAGACGAGATAGTAAATGCCTCAAACTGTTGTTTCAAAACAGCTTTTTGCATTTTCTTATGGTTCGGCATCACCACCAAACCTTGTCTGATGCTGCCCAGATCTCTTTGGCATCATCCCATTGCCCTTGAAAAGTCTAAGATGATCTTTTGGAACTTCCATTAGCAGTAGTGTTCTAGCATTTCTTTCTTTCTCATCAGCAAAATGTTCTTCCTGTATGGATGGAGGAACGAACCCTGTTATTTACACCATCCTTACCGTTTTGGTAACTGCTTCTTTGAGTTCCCATTCTGAATCACTTTTCAGACCTCTTTATCTATATACCTAGATAATGTTCCATCTCCATCGGCCTCGTTATCAAATCTTTTTTGGAGGATCGGGCAGTTTAATGTTTGACAGGTGGATTGTGGTGATTATTTGTGGTGGTTTAGCAGGAGCATCTCCTTTGTTGTTGTGGTTATAGATCCATCGAATGATGCATCATCATGAAGAGAAAGTTCTCATATCATGAAGAGAAAAATTTCGTTTTGGTTGAGACATGATTATTTGATTTGGTGAATAAATAAGGTTTTGATACTTTGTTCATTCTTGTGCAAAGTTCCTTTAGTGGCTCTGATACAACTTGTAGGTCTTTTTAACAGGAATCTGAATGAGCCTTGAATGACTTATTAGTCCTTTGATAAATCAAAGATACTATAGGAGACATTGGACTGTGAATAAAATATTGACGCGGAATATCAATTAGTATACCAGATGAACACAAGACAAATACTAAAATTGCTATTACTATTACTATTTGATTGTGAATACTCAATCAACTGATGTTTTACAATACTATTCTATGTTCCTTTTATAGGCTTAAGAAACCCTAAACACGTTAAGAGATAATACTTATCTCTTCCTAAATCAACGCTAAATTGATAACTATTACTAAAATTACAACAGACTTAACTGTCTGACCAAGCAGTATTATCTTTAATACTGCCAGACTTAAGTTAATGCTGGCAGACTTAACTTGCTCTACCAGACTTAACTTCTATACTAACAGTACTAACTATTCAGCTATCAGTACTAACTATAACTAACAGACTTAATTTTAATACTAACAGTATTAAGTCTGTTTACAATATTTTCCTAACAGTTGGGTAAACCGGCCATTGGCCTTGGGTTTGTAAAAGAAATAAATTTTTTATTTTTATTTTTAGTTTATAAGTTTAATTAAGGTATAGTGTAAAGTAAATTAAATAAAGGTAAAGTTTTAAGGTAAAAACGTGAGTTTTAGCAAGAATTTACGTAAACGCGAAACACAACGGAACATGAAAATGGTGTAAATTATAATCGTCAAGGGATATTATGAGAATATTAACTCACTTAAGATGCGAAGACGGAATAGATTTCTAAATACGGCTTACGCAAAGCTAAAAACGAGAAAATCTTACTAAACCGGGTAAACGTAAAATTAATAACTCGCTTAAAAATGAAAATAGAATCAAAGCTCGGAGTAAGTAGTGACCTTAAATACGGAATGTTACATCCTCCCCTCCTTAAGGGAGTGCCGTCCCGGTGCTCGATTCCTCAATCTTGTCTTCTTATTACTCGAGAAAAGATGAGGGTAATTTCTTTTGAAGAAACATTCTCGTACCTTGACAATAGGAATTCGACTTTGCTTGAGCTGCTTCACTTCGCGGTCCATGATTTCTACTGGTTCTTCGATA
>BQNB010138284.1:4636-17730 GCA_026074375.1 Tanacetum coccineum | reverse complement strand
AAGCTCAAATTAACAATGTGAAAAATGAGTTAAGGAATGAAATGCAATCTTTAATTCAAGCTTCAATGTCAAATCAAACAACGGCTAGTTTTTTTTAAATGAACATCGCTTCTACTTCGAGTACGGGATCTCTCCCTAGCAACACCGTTGCTAACCCGAAAGGTGAATTAAAAGCCATTACCACTCGAAGTGGTCTTGTTCTTGATGGACCTTCCGTTCCTATGCCTCCTTCATTCATTAATCCGGAGGAGGATGAACGTGTTGATGAGACTTTAACGGACTGGTATGCGTTTAATTACACATACCTTTTACCTAATAAAATGACCCTAAACGACCAAAAACGCACATAAAATGCCATAAATATGCTTGTTTTGTGTTTGTACTGTGCAGGTACCGGATATTTACTAAAGGACAAAATCGAAGCCAAACCGGACAAAACCGAGAGCGGAATTGAAATGAGTGCGAAAAACTGAGGCCAAAGGTGCAAAAGGATTGAAAACGGAGCTTAAACGGACATTTCCGGATCGACTCGACAATGTTTGTGCATTTAATGAAGTCAAGACGAAGTCAAATTCAACCTCAGGATATGGCGTTGGAAAGGGCATCGAAAACCGAACCCGAAAACCTAAATTGCTAAAAGTGGGCCCACCTGTACCCACCTAGTGGGCCCGTGTTAGCTCACTATATTTAAAATTAAACCCATAAGCCCGAAATTCCTAAAAGCCCATTACTTTTTTTTGTATAAACCCCCTGACCCAAATAATAAAACCCCTT
The DNA here is from genome assembly GCA_026074375.1 of Tanacetum coccineum. Taxonomy (NCBI): domain Eukaryota; kingdom Viridiplantae; phylum Streptophyta; class Magnoliopsida; order Asterales; family Asteraceae; genus Tanacetum; species Tanacetum coccineum. The sequence continues at coordinate 16,956 of BQNB010138284.1, read as the reverse complement.
TAACACTGTTAACCCTAAACCACATATATCCTTACACCGTTAATCCCTAATAGACTAACGTTGTTAGTCCAAAAGGACTAACGGTGCAACACTCACAAACTACAGGGACCTACTATGAAGGAAACAAGGACGAATCATGCAATAGACATATATAGGTTCAGGGGCTCAAATTGCCAATCACCAAAAGTTTTACCCTGAGTCAAATTTACCCGCTAAGGGGTTACTGTTTATCCCCTTCACACAATTCGTGTGTGTTAACCCTGGAAAAAGAAGACAAGACCCCTCACACCACTCCAAAACTTCATAAATAACCATAATCCAAATCCCACCATACAAAACCACCAAAGTTCCAAGCTTGGCATCCCTACAAACCCTAGATTCACAAGAGAACAAGACAAGTGAATAAAGGGTTGAGATTAATCTACTTGGGCTCCAAGGTGAATTGAAGGGCCAAGAGGCATTTGGTTTCTCCTCATAACAAAAGCACAACAAACACATCTCTGCCTATAAAAGAAAAGAAGAAGACAGAAAAAAGAATGTAATGGAGGAGTAGCCTTAGTTTAACTTTTAATGTTTTAAGTTTTATATTTTCTGTCATTTTACTTTAAATCTTGTAACCTTCTAATTTTTAATGAAATTTAAGTTTACGCAAAAAATTATCATATGAATCTCTTAATTGTTACCATGTCTAAGCTTAATTTGTGCTTAAAGTCAGCTTAAATCTGCTTCGTGTTGCTTTATATACTTGCTAAATGCCTGACATTGTGAATCCTTTGTGTGAATCCTTTTATTCAGTTTTAAAATTTGAGTTATAAAAGTTAAGGGAGTGTTTGGGTCAAGGACCCAAAATGGGTCAAATATGGTTAAAACCATCTATTGGTTCTCAATTCAGTTTTGTCAAGGTTTGATCTAACCCTCAAGCCAGTTTTTAAAATCTACATTTCTTTTTCATAAACTTTTAGAGGTTATAGTTTGAGATTTTAGCTTCTTTGTTCCATTCATATTAGCTTTTAAGCTTGGATTTATGTTAATTGATTTTTAGTGCCTGTACTAGCTTTGTTTAAATGTTAAAATGCAGTAAGAAATGTTTCCATATGAGTGCAATATGTCATTTAAGTTTTAGCATAAAACTGTCACAGTTTGCTTTTCAAGTAAAAGTCCATTTTTCATTGGCCATTTTAGTTTAGTTATAGGTTGTTTCATGGTCTGAATTTAATAAGTAGTTAGGATATAGATCTCAATCTGTTTTAGCTTAGTTTGAACTTTAGAGCTTATTTAGTGCTTAGAATTTAGGCTGCAAATTAAGCCCTTTGTCTTTTAAAAATTCAAATTCAGCATGTGCTGATGTGTGAGATGCCCATTTCACTTGCTTTTCCTTTGCTTATTTGTTGTTCAAAATTCCCACTTTTTGTTCCTAGGTGCTTATTGGCTGCTAAACTCCACCAATTTTTAACTTTTGTCTTTTACCTTTTGCTTATTTGTTCTAAAAAGTAGCTTAAAAATGACTCCTTAAACTGTTTTGCACCTTTTAGTTAGCTTTAGCTTATTTGCTTTTTCTAGCCTTTCTGCTTATTTATTCTTAGCTTACTTTGGTTTCTACTAGCTTATTAGGTGTAGGGCTATAGCTGCCTTTGCTTAGTTTCATTCTCCCTTAGCTTAGTGTACCCCTAGATAAGCACCAAAAGCTGTCCCCAGGACTGTTTGAATGAAGTTGTGCAACTTTGCTTATTGCTTATCCTTTCCTTGCTTATTTGTTTTTAAATATGTCTCATTTTTGCTTTTCCTCATAGCTAGCTGTAGAAACTTTAACTGTTTTTAGGATTTGAGCTTTAGCTTTTAGGTTTGCTAGCTTAAAAATTAAGCCCAAACCTTGTCCCCTAGGCTGTTGTGTAGGCAGTTTACCCTTAAGTGCTTATTGCTATTTCTTGCTTATTGGCCTGTCCTTGTGAGCTTATTTATGTTCATTCTTGCTTATTAGGTTTAGTTAATTAGCTGTTTGTGCTTATTTTGCATTTTGCTTTGCTTATTTGTACCTAAAAGGCCTTAACAATTAAGCACTCTTAGGTCTTAGTTAAAAAGTAGCTTAACTGCCCTCTTTGTTGCTTAATTTTATAGCTTATTTTAACTTTTCATAAAAAAGTTGCTTTTTTAATTTTGCTTATTTTTCTAAGTTTTACAAGTTTTTTAAAAAAAAAAGTTTTATAAAAAGAAAGAGGCCCAGGTTTGAACCTGAGATCTCCCCCTTTACCCACGTCCCTAACACACACTCCATAACCAATTGTGCTACAATAGCTCATCCGCTATTGTTTGCACATATTATTACTTTATACCTTTTTAGCCCAATAAGCCTATAAGCTCTTTTTGCTTTTTCCCGGCTTATTCAATTAAGCTGGGTGTCCCATTTTAAATTTCTTAGATAGCCCGTAGCTTAAACTATTTTCCATATTTTTTTTAGATTTTTAAAAAATCGTTTAGTATTTTTTATATTTAATTTTAGTTAAATCCGTTTTTAATTCATAAAAAATTATAAAAAAGTCAAACAAATATAAATCTTTTTTAGAAAATTTTCTTTTATCATGTAGGACCTAGGAAAAATAAATTTGCATCCGTTGGGTTAATTTTTTAGAAATTTGATTTTTAATGAACGGGTTTCGATCCCGTTCTCGTTTTCTTCGCGTTTTTAGCCTTAAACACCTCCGTTTTTGATCTAGTTTTCTTTATTCTTACTTTTTAGTCAATTAAGATTTATTAAAAGTTAAAAAATCACTTTAGCATTAAAATTTTAATAATTAGGTTTTTAAGTCGCGTTTTTACGTCCCCGTTTTCGTTTTTTTAGTTTAAATCCTTTCTAGCTTTCGTTTTTAGGTTTTATTTATTCGTTTTTGCATTTTATTAAGTAGAATTAGGATTCCAATCCAATCTTTGATTATTCAAGCATTGTTCAAACCGACACTCGATTTTCAAATTCACGCCTCGTTGGGGACTACGACCCGGGTCCGGTTTTAAACTTTGTGGATAACGAAGTGAGAAACCGATACTTCCGGTAATACTATACTACTATCATTGATATTATCCTATTTGTTATATATTTATATATTTATTTATATTTATATATGGTAAAAAGGAAAAATCAATTTTGGCGCCGCGGCCGGGAGGCCTGTGAAACGAATTTCGTGTTTTTTTGCGATTATGTTTGAAGCCCTTCCTCCTGAATAATTTTCCGTTTGTGAATATTTTCTTTTATTTATAAAAATATAAAACACAAAAATATTTTTCATTTCTTTAATTAGTATTAGTATAAGATAAATAAAAACAAGAAAAAAAGAAAAAACCAAAAATATAAAAACACCGTCCATAATAATAAATAAAAATCATCATCAATATAATGCTTTCAACTGAAGCATTATCATAATAAGTTCCCGACCAAAGATTTAAACTTGCCTTTGTGTCACTTGTGAAGTACGGCTCACCTTTAATGATAAGCAAACTATAAGAGGGGTATAAAGAGGGTCGTTCTGAGGAACTACGACCGAAAGGAGAAGGTTTTTAATAGCTTCGCGCTTTCCTACTCCTCCGCTCCTTTGTGGTTTTTTCTTTTAAAGAGCTACCGTGAAACAAGTTGATTATCGGTTTAAGTTGTCTTATCGTATTTTGTCTAATAAAATGTGTTGTTTAACAAACTCGAAAAACCAAAAAATAATCTTCTTTTCATTCTTATCCATTTAATTATTTTCTTAACCCTCAATTGTTTAATTCTTATGGCGTCACTCGATCGTCGTTTGAATACCCTTTACGCGATTAAAGAGTGTTCGCTTGTGGAAATTTACACACTTAAAATCTGTGGTGGTATCAAAAGGGAGTCTTGAAGACAAGATCTTGTTTCTCAGTACCTGACCATCGTCTCAACGACCCCTTAAAATTGAAAAAAATTGTCTCAATTGTGGAGACCCGGTTCATGGTCTATATTGTCGACAATGTGCTCTAATACGAAAGACATTGAAGAAAGTTTTTCAAGATTTCCAAGACACTACCGAGTCATCCGATGACAATACTAACTTTGTTAATGGAAATCAAGAGCCATTCGTTGTCAATCAAGACCCCGGTAAAAATTCTTCGCAAAGTCCTCCAGAAATTGACCACAATTTGTACAAGTGTGGGATTCGTTTAGATGGAATTTTTTGTCAACGATGCACTTGTAAGTCTTGTGGGAAAGGTGCTCATATTGGTTATAATTGTCCACTGCAAGTTCCGATTATCTCTAAACCGGAACCATGCAACAATTAAACCGTTAATGAATTCCCACAGACTTTGCCAAGTGTTCACTCGACATCCTGTTTCAGAGATGAGAATTCATTCACTTATGATTCCAAACCTAATTTTGTTGATGATTCTCCTAACGTTTTCAACCCACCTCCATAACGCCTGATATTCTTGTGAATTTTCTGGGAACGATGCTCGTTATGGTCACTATTGTACACCTCAAGGTCCGTTTATCTATCCGGAACCGTGTTACAATCAAGACTTTAATTTCCCGCAAGATTTTCATGATTTTCAACAACAATATCTTTGTTGTGAAAATTGAGGGGGCCCGCATGAGACTTTTAAATGTCAACCGTTGAAATATTATGAACCTAATCTGTGTTATGATTGAAATTATTCCGGTTATGACCAATTTGATTATTTTCACCCACAACAATTTCCTTGTGGTGAAAATTGCTGGGAACCTCATGAAACTTACCAATGTCAACCAATGAATGAAGACTATTATCATGAGCAAAATTCTTGCTATGATTACTCTTTTGGTTTTGACCAATTTCAACCCTCGCAATATATCGTCAACCATCCAATCTCCAATGTTTAAAATAGCCTTTTCAATGCTCAAAATGAGCTTCTCAATTCTCAAAACAAGCTTATGGAGCAAATGACATCCATATGTGATATGGTTGGTCAATATATGAAAAAGAAGGAAGAAGAAAAGCGAATTGCGAAAGAGCAAGCGGCTAAAGATTGATATTAGAAGATTCCTATTTGCTACGATGATGACGAGGACTATACCATTGCAATTGCACCCGTCTTACCGACCAATGAGCCCCTTAACTCTCTAAGTATGGGGGATGAGCATCTTGACACTATTCTGGCAACGAAATCGGACAAAGTAATAAAGTCTAGTGTTGAGGACCTTGTCCCAATCCCAAGTGAGTCCGAGGGTTTTCCCGACAGTGTGTGTGATATGCCTCTTTGTAACAATCCTACCCCTCTTGAAGTTTCAAAGAACATTCTAAGACTATCATCGATTCCAATAATGATTATTCTTCGAGTGATGACGATTTTTATGAGAATATTGATTATGTCGATGCATCACCTCCCGATGCTGAGATCGTCAGCTTAGAGGTGGTGGAGATTGTTATCCTAGAAGTTGGAGGGATTGATGATGATATTCTTCTAACAATCAAAGACGATATTCTTCGTGAAAAATTATTGAATGTCAATCTTCTTATTGGTAACATCAAAGCATTAAAAGATAATCCCACTCCATCTTCTAATATTATGACCAAGTCTTCCTCCATATCTCTTAACCTTTTTTTGGAGGAGACTAACACCTTTGATAATTCTTTAACCGAATCTAAAACTTTTCGCTTTAATCTAGAAGAGATTAGTAGTGGCAGTACCACTACCCGTTCTGATTATTCTCTTCCGGATTATGAAGCTTTCTATTCTGATGACGATCATATTGAAGAAAAGAGTAGTGGCAGTACCACTACTCATGCTAATTTTTCTCAATATGATTCGTTCATCTTTGATCTTTCGATCAATCCATTTCCTCCTACCGATAGGAGTGATTTTTATCATGAGGAGTTCGCCGATGAACTCGCTCACATCATATCTCCACCGGAGTATGATCATTTCTGCTTTAAGATTGAGCCCGAGTAGGCGAATTTTATTGGATGTGGTGAATGATATTCTCCTAACAAGAGAACCAAGAGTTCATGTGCCTAATGTTTTGCCTACCCATCCCACCCTTAACCTGGATCTGGATTTCATACTTTTAAGTGAACATCTCTTCGCTTATATTGTATGGATCTTTCTTCCTTTTCTCACGTATCTAGTTGCTCCTCCATATCTTCTCTCTTGCGAGAATGAAGATACTATTTTTGACCCCAGCATCTCCATTTATCATTCTTTTATGCCAGGTATATCTCATCGTAGTGGAACTTTCATAAAATCATATGTTATACAAACACTTGAATGAAAGTTACGACTGGTGATTTTATTTCCACTTTGCTCCCCTGGACCAATGAATTCGGGGTCGAGTCGAGCTTGTGACTCGGTTAACAAAAACAAGGCGCTTCGTGGGTGGCAACCCATGCTTATCCATTCTATCTTCTTTCTATTTGCTAATAAGTGTTTTTGTTGTTGTAAGGAGGCTCGCCTCTTTCCTTTCTCGTGTTTTGTGTTTTGTGGTTTATTGTCCAGGATTGCCCGGATTCTGAAGCCTCTCGTGCTCGCGGTTTTGTCCTTCGATCACAAGAGCTTCAAATCCTCAGCTGCATTTTGGGAAATCCAATATCCGAATCTTATCGACTAACGTTTATCTTTAAGCATACTTAATAAACGGCTTAGGATTTACGTAGAGACCCTTCGTAAAACATTGAGGACAATGTTTCATTCTAGTATGAGGCGGATCTTCGATTTGATTGTGCCTGCAGTCGTTGTTTTCACATAAGTCCGTTTTTACCACCAAAATTTTTGAAAAATTCCAAAAAAATGAAAAAATTTCCAAAAATAAAATAAGTGTTTTGTCACAATTTTGACTTTCCTGCTGGGTAGAATAAGAATAAATTTTGACTCGATCGAGCGTGTTGAGCTCTAGCTTGTTCCTTAACATTTAGACTAAGCGTTCGCGAATATTCGCGAAGAACGAAAAATGATAGAGTTAAGTATGAGTTGGATGCTAAACAAGGATTATTTGGAAATCTTAAGAGCTCATGTATGTAATTTGTGGCTTTTTCTCCCATAAGCTCTTAACCTGATTAATATACGTGCTATTTTTGGAGATTAAACTTAAATCAATAATTTTTATGTAGTATATAGCAAAAATTTTAGCCTTAGTTCAAATTTATACTTGAATTTTTCAAAAAGAAGTCTTCTCTATATTAAAAAAAAGAAAAAAATGATGATATGTTGAAAAATGAAAAAATATAATAAATATAAACTGTGGGCTGATAAAAGTTTGCTGTATCTTGCCGGCTCACAACCGATGTTGCAGCCTTCTAAAAGGTCGAGGGTTACAATTGCATCAATGTTTAATATTTAAGTGTGAATTAATAAATAGATCTCTTTTTGTTAAATTCAAATATGCTTTTGAACTTTGACTATTCTATTTTATAAGCTATGTGTATACGAGAAACCTGAGAGTTTTTGAAACCTAAGGTCCGTGAGTCCCGATACTAGTCTCTGTGGGGTGTCAAAAGCCTGGTCACTTAACCGCAAGGTTGGGATGTGCCGAGACGAAAGAATCAACCCTCCAAGTTTCAAAAAGTAACCAAATTAGTCCCTAAGGCTTAATGGGCCTTAATTTCCCTTTATTCCATACCCGGATCCAAAAGCCCAAAACCCTAAAGCCCATTTGCCTTTTATAAAACCACAGGGACATAAGTTGCCAATTTCAAAAGTTGTTTTACATTACAACTTCAAATAATCAAAGAAAGGGACTGAATTTGTCAATTGTCCAAAGTTTAAAACAAATTTACCCGTTTCGATTATAAAAAGGACGCAAAGGGCATGTTACTATTCATCGTCTCCTCCAAGTTACCTACAGTCAAAATCAAAGGGCTTTTCAAAATTGAAGGGTACGGAAGACAATTCAAGTGGTCCATATCATGATGGTAGGGTCAAATCAGTAATCTCAAGAGCTTTTATTGGCTAACTAAAGCAAGGGTGCCACGTTGGATGAAGAAAACACACTAGAATGATGGGAATTGCACTGGGTATACTCACAGAAGTAACACAAAGTGTCACATCATGGATTGCCACACTGGCAATCCGTGTGAGATTGAATCTCATCCAACGGCTCAAGATGACTCTCAAATGATTGATGGAATGATTGGCTGAGATTGAAAGGAGCGTGGGTAGTAAGCAAGGTCTGGAAGCTTCACCAAGAGGCTATAAATAGAACTCACACCCTCACACACACGATAAGTAGGGAGTAGCTTAGTAGAATTTAGCTTAAATTTAGCTTATTGCAATTTCCTTTTTAAATTCAGTTGTAATTTCTTTTTAATCATGTAATCAAGTTTTATTTTAATGAAATCTAGTTTACTCTTAAATAAACTATCCATAAGCACTTTTTGTGTTTTTCCATTAATAAGCTCTCACTTCCCTCAAATTAAGCAACTATTCTAATAAAGCTCAAACTCTTATAAGTTGACAAGCTTTATAATAGAGCTTACTTCATCTAATACATCTATTCTTAACTAAAATACCTAATTACTTTAGCTTATGGATTGTTGACTAATGGAAGGGGATTCAAAAATGGAAAGAATCCCATGGACTTATACTAGCTTATCCATTTGGATAAGCTAGAGATTGTAGCTGCTCTTAAAGTATTTGCTTCTGTTTAGCTGAAGCTTGTGTAAGTTTCTTATTTAAATTCTTTGTTCCTTTTGAGTACTAGCTTAATATTTGCTCACTTGCTTATTAGTTGTTCTTATTGCTTAGTTGTTGCTTATTTGTGCTTTGCCATCATCTAATTTGTGCTTATTTATTCATCATTATTAGCTTAGTTTAAGCATAGATTCATTAATTTCAATTTCTGTCTAAAAATTTCATAAAAACCAAAAATATTAGTTAGTAGTTAGTGGTAGATCTTGATTTTAGCTTAAGTGACTGTTGAATTATGTTTATTAGGTTTGTTATAAGCTTAATGATATCTGGTAACAAGGTTTAGTTAGCTAGTTTTCAAATTCATAAGCAAAATCAATTCTGTCAAAAAAGTTAAGGGGTGTTTGGTATAGTGAGTTTTGACCTTTAAAAGTCAAAGCTAGTTTGAAATTTCTTATTGGTTAGTTAGATTAGCATATTTGATAAGATTTTAAATAAAAAATGATAGAGTTAGTTTATCTTATATATGAATTTATGTGGCTTATTAATCTGTCTCACAACAGGGGACTCTCCTTGTGATTTTCACTTGTAAAAATTGAACCAAGCCATCTAAGGCTTGGTTCTTGCTTGATTAGAGTTTAGACTCACTCAAATAGAGTGTCTAAGTGCAGGATCACCTCTTAAGGTATCCTGCATTTGTGCTTACCCTTTTGCTATTTGCATCAGCAGTGGTAACACTAAGTTACTACTGCTGTCATTTCTAGGTTTCACCTTAGCTAGAAAATTTAGGCTTTAGGTTTTAAAATTCAAGTTAATTATAGATTAGGATCAGCTTAATATAGTTTAGGTTTTAATTTTAAATTATAGCTTAAATTTGAGTGTGTATTTGCTGTCAAAAAGCTCATCAAAAACTCAAAAAGACCAAAAATAAGTAGTGTAGATATTTTTATAAGTGCTCATAATTTATGTGATTTATTGAAAAACGGTAGTAGCAGGTTTTCATTAGGGCTTATTAGTTAGCTTATCTTCAAAATTATAGAATCTGAATTGGCTTATTGAGCATTTGAGCTTATTTTGTTTTTGAACTCTTTGAGTCATAATCTGAGTTAGCTGCTTTAATCATCAATTTCAGTTGTCTTTCAGTGTTTCCAGCTCAAATCTCTTTTCATATTTAGCTTAAGCACATCATAAGCTTTCTAGAACTTCTTTTGTTTTTGGATTTGAGCTTATATTGAAGCTTGTGCATCTATTTAAGTGAAAGTAAGCTCAAACACCCACTTTCTGTAACAGCTTTTTCTTAAGCTGTTTTTGAGCTTATTTCTCAATTTCAGTTAGTATTGTTTTTATAAAAAGTTCTTAAAATTAAGTCCTTTTTAAGTTCTAATATTTAGTTTTTGTTAAAAGGGAAAAAATAAAAAAATTGCAAAAAGGGGTGTGCTACCAGACTAGAACCCACGACCTCTCCCTCACAAGCCATACGTCTTACCAATATCTTCAAATATCTCATCCAGTAACCTTTTCCCCATTTTAAAACTAATAGTCTTTTACATTTCCTTCATTTTATTAAGTCGTAGCTTATCGTAGCTTATTTTATAGCTAATTTTGATAGCTTTTGTTTAGTTTTTATTTTTCTCTTAGTCCTTGTTGCTTAGTATTAACTTTTTCTTGATTTTTGAGATTTTCATTAGTTAGTCTCTTTATTAGATTTTTTGTAGGTTTTAAAAATTAAAAAATCAATAAAAATTAGAAAAAAGTTTCAAAAATTACAAAAAAAAAGTTTTTAAGTTTTATAAAAATTACTTTAGTTACATCTAGTAAAATCATTTTACACCTCTAATTTTAATTTTCATTTTTGAGCCTTTAATTTTAAGTTTAAAAATAGGATTTTAATTTTAAAAATAGTTAAAAATAGTTTTCTGAGTTTTTATGTTATTTTAGACTTTTCTAAGTTTAAAAATCATTTTTCTTAATTTTTAGTACTTAATTTGCTATTTTTTAGGATTTAATTAGATTAAAATAGTTTTTAATTCATAATAAATTCAAAAATAATCAAAAAAATGTTTTTCTTTTTCTTAAAATTTTCTTTTGTCCTATTTTAGGTTTAGAAATTTAGTTTGCATTTTTAGGGGTTAATTTTAGTGTATTTGCTTAATTGTCGCATTTCATTTGTTCCCGTTAATTAGTTTAAGTGTTTAATTGCTTTTAATTGTTTATTTAATTGTTAGATTTTATTTAGTAGTTATAGATAATCAAAAATATACTTTCTCTCATTCAAATCATAATCCGAGCTAAAACGTGGTTTCAATTTCACAAGTCGTTGGGGAAACGACCCGGATGATCATACTTCCAAGTTAAATATACGTATTATATATTATATATATCTTTTAAGAGTGAATTTTCCTTAAGGAATTTTCTTAATTGCTCTTGTGGAATTATATTATATATTTTATTAGTATATAAAACTACTAATCAGTGGGCTGATAAAAGTTTGTTGTATCTTGCCGGCTCACAACCGATGTTACAGCCTTCTAAAAGAAAGCCCATAGTAAGAATAAAATTCGAGACTGATAAAAGTTTGCTGCATCTTGCCAGCTCACAACCGATGTTGCAGCCTTTAAAAAGGTCGGAGGGTTACAATTGCATCAATGTTATGTTTAATATTTAGTGTGAATTAATAAATGTAAGATCTCTTTTTGTTAAATTCAAATATGCTTTTGAACTTTGACTATTCTATTTTATAAGCTATGTATACTGGAAACCTGAGAGTTTTTGAAACCTAAGGTCCGTGAGTCCCGATACTAGTTTATGTGGGGTGTTAAAAGCCTGGTCACTTAGCCGTAAGGTTGGGATGTGCCGAGACGAAAGTCGCTATATGGGATGATCTCGCCTTCAAACTCATTATTCTTGGGTGGAACGTGAAGCATAGAATTTTGCATATAAAACGTTGATCCATGGTTGAAATTCGAAATAGCACATTCACCTTTATATAATAATAATAATTGTCAGAGTGAAAAGTTCACAAGTTGCAAAAATGAGTAGTGATAGCATCTTAACTGATATTTGGCGGTGATTTCGTTTTAAGCTTAGTTGGACAAGTGAAAAATCGGGGACGATAAACTTATCCTTTTTGGGGCATTTTAGGATTGAAATGCGTCTTGTTCTATGATCCCAATTAAAAATAACGAAAGTCAAATAAGTTAGTTAGTTGCTAAAAAAGCATGAAAAGTACAAAAAATTGAGAAAAATGAAAAATACAAAAATATGAGTGGGAATAAGTGTAAATATTTAAAAATGGTAAAAACGGGGCTTTTCAAAGCTATTGATTCTTTATTTCCCCTTGACGAACACTTAGCTACTTTTCGAGGTTATTAGTCGAGGGGGATCGAGATTCTTAGTTTTTTAAGTGCTTACTTATAGCATTGCGTGAGGACACGCAATATCTTAGTATGGGGGATTTTGGTATGTGTGTAATTACACATACCTTTTACCTAATAAAACAACCCTAAACGACCAAAAACGCACCTAAAATGCCATAAATATTGTTTTTTGTGTTTGTGCTGTGCAGGTACCGGATATTCACTAAAGGACAAAAACAAAGCCAAACTAGACAAAACCGAGCACAGATTTGAAAAGAGCGCGAAAAACCAAGGCCAAAGGTGCAAAAGGATTGAAAACGGAGCTCAAACGGCAATTTCCGAATCGACTCAACAACGTTTGTG
>BQNB010138283.1:0-17730 GCA_026074375.1 Tanacetum coccineum | reverse complement strand
TTTTATAGACCAAGGATAAACCCTAACAGGCTTACAAAAACGCGTAAAAGATAATACATATCTTTTCCTAAAATATCTCATACATATCTCTTAAACGGTACTAACTAATTTCTACTATCGGTACTAACTAACTGATCAGTACTTAACATTTTATATTGTCAGTACTAACTATAACTATTGATACTAACTAATAATACTAACGGTACTAAGTTAGCAAAACGTAATTCCCAACAAAGATGCTAATGGCATTGTGCTTCGTTATGTAAAAGAATTGTGAGAACTTTAATTTTTATGTTTGAATATTTGAAATGTTAAGCAATTTTATTTGTAAATTATATATAATGGTTATGACTATTGTTTCATTCATATTATGAGAATTTTGTTATATATTTGCACATTTCACTTATGAATATGATCGTTTAAAACTTCATAGTCGACATTTTTAGTTACTTTTTTTGGGTAAAGGGTTTCCCTGGTAAATTTTATTACGCAAAAAAACATTTAAGTACAAGGGATGAGGGTGAGTCCCACATATTCGCCCGTCACATGGGTAAAAACTACTTCCTTAAAGGAAGGTACACAAAATGACTAGATAAAAGAAACATAAATCTATTTCTTCTTGCGACCTCGTACTCAGATATCCAGATTATCGTATATAGCTTGAATCTCTTGAGGAAGATCCTGACCTTCATACATATTATAACAACCCATAATTTTCCTCTATGTAATTATCCATCTATTAAATTAGATGCAATGTTCCTCAGTGTAATTTCCATCTATTAAATTAGATGTAACCATTTTCATGGAAAGATTTTTTCTTTATTCCATCTTTATGCAACGTAACTTGCATAACAAAAGTAAACGTACTCACGAAACCTACCAATGCCAATTCCATCCATGTTTATAGAAAGTAAACATTATAATATGTCAAGCAATATGTTTTAATCACCATACATTATCTATTTAACGTACTTTCCATAACGTTATATCAAAATAAACTTTGAAAGTTAACGTTTATAACAAAACCTTAACTATATGTAATGTTTACATACAAACCAAAAGTACAATCTAATAAGGCATGTATACAAGGTTACAATGCATAATATTTGAATTATTTTTCCCTCTAAAATCCTGGTACAACTCCTTAAAGCACAAAGTATAACCCGATAATGCATAACATTCAAAATAGGCATTTTCCCTCCAATTTGTGAAGATCATTTAGACTCAACTAGGATATATTTTACAAATATCATTGATACAAATTAGCACATCGGAATTAATCAAAGAACATAATGATATTTAACAAGGTTTTTTATTCATACGTTTCCATCAAGCCCCAATTCTAGACGATCAACTCTAGAACGGTTATAATCTAACAAGGATCAAAGACCTTCTCCATGATTAACCACCCATGCCTACCACCTTTCCTAGCCTCCTTGTCACCACCTAGCTAGCACACAAGCACCTTGTCATCAACTTGCACCTTGTTCCCCAAGAAAACCCTACTCGTCACACCTTTGGTAAACCACACCCTCTCCACCTCCTACACTTGCTTGCCATATTTTCCTTGTTTTCCCTTGGCCACCACTCCACTCAACTTGGCCACCACTCCACACAACTTGGCCACCCATCCACAATCTTAGCGCCACTTCTTTCTTTACCATTTATCTACAGAATACATGCACACATTCTTAATTCACCATCCAAACTCAAAAATACCTTAAAACTATGCTCTAGCCATGTCCTAGAAGAGAAGTAAGGAAGATTAAGCTAAGTAGAAGCCAAGGTTAAGAAGAAAGAAGCTCTTGATTCATCTCCTAAAGTTTTTGGGTTATATTTGCTCATTTCGGACAACCACAAACCACTATCACACTTCTAATTCAGCCTTCTAACAACTTAAATTACCCTCCATGACGCGCCTTAAGATAAATGAACTTGAGCAGTAGAAATTTAAACTAGCTGTAGTAATAATGACTAGCAGTAGTAAAAACCTTCACCTCGATGATGCATGTAAATGGTTAAACATTTTAATAAGCTTCCCCTGAAACCCATATGTTAACCATTTTTTGAATCTTCAATTTTGTAAGCTCTATGTAATGATTACTGATGAAAAAAATTAAGTATAACGAACTTGATGTTGAAGTAGAATAAACCAAACTTGTGTTTTATATCTTGCACTATCCACGTGACTTCAAACTCATACCAAGACCAAAGTATAAGTAGATCGCAACCTCTTGACAAAATCTTCATCTTCTATGAGACACATAACCAAAGTGATAGCAAATGTGAGCATTGAGCACCATAAGAAAAATAACACACCTTTGCTAGATTTGTCAAGTCTTCGTCACATCGTTTCTAAGCACGAACAAGTTATCTTCAAAGTGTAACACCCACATTAAGATATGATAAGAACACGCATCTAAAAAACTCTACTTCAACTTCAAATAGGTGATAATTAATCATCTTCGTAACCAATTATACCAATAATACAAGCCTTTAAACCATTTAAACCAAAATCAATCTGTTATCTTCCCCTTAAACGAAGCATCCAAGATCCAAACATGTGTGTTATCAGATATTGTACAATGCTAGCAGTACTAAATACACGAAGCAACCTGGCAGTATTAAAAACCAACGAACAGTACTAACCAAATTATAACTGTCAGCATTAACTTCTTAGATAACTATTGTTCTTTATTACAAGAAGCATTAATATAGTAGTAGTAATACCTTTAATCCATGAAGTAGCATTAAGAATATACGTTAGCAACATTAATCTGTACTCTTTGTTTATGTTGGTAGCAGAAACAAGTTAACTAGTATTCGAGCAGCACAAAGTATAATTAGACAGTATTAATTTTCCATGAGAGCAGTACTAACTTGTCTTTTATCATCGTTGGCAGCACTAATGATAATAAGCAGCACTAACCACGAATCTTGCAGCGTTAACAAGCATAAGTGGCAGTAGTAACCTCTATGAACACGAGAAGTATTAACAAGTATTATTGCATCCTCCATGGCAGTAGTAAGTTAACTTTTAATATTACGCCAATATTTAAGTGCTTGACAAGCAGCATAGGAATGAGCAAAGAATCTCTTTGTGATACCTGTTGCTACTCCTTCTATCCAATAACCTTTTTAGGGTTTTTGTATTTGCATTAAGGATCAACAAATCAACAACTAATCAGACCAAAGAATAAGCAGAAACAGAACAAGTCTGACTCCCTAGCAGCACATAAAATAACGAACCCTAGAAGATTCATTATTGAAACATTTATGAAAACCTAAAACTGATTTATGTTTTACCTTTGTGCATTAAGGATTATTGAAAATAACCAATCGAATCACCAAGTAGCAATGATATTCTAATTCATTCGTAGTCAACACTAAGATAACCTTGACATTACTACTAATCACACGTGCATTCCTTTTTTTTATAAAACCCTAATTTAGGGTTTCGTTGAACCTTTGAGACCGTTTCCTTGATCCTTCCTAACACAAACACCATCGAATCCTTGTAACCTGTAAGTGAATATCACACATCCTACTTTTATCAATTTAGGGTTTATTATAAAACACTAATTTCACCGAATAAGACCATGTTACTTAGAACAAAAACTTGACACATCTTTTCTTCATAGATTCACCAATAAAAATACCTTGTTGAATCCTAGATCGAGAGCCACGAGGCTCTGATACCAATTGTGAAGATTGTTTAGACTCAACTAGGATATATTTTACAAATATCATTGATATGAATTAGCATAGTGGAATTAATCAAAGAATACAATGATATTTAATAAGGTTTTTCATTCATACATTTCCATTAAGCCCCAATTCTAGACGATTAACTCTAGAACGGTTACAATCTAACAGGGATCAAAGATCCTTAGGGCTACACACAAATTCTAGGCGTCTACTTAGAGAACTCACGCCTAGACACACACACACCTTTACTAGTCGACTACATTTTTCTGTGTACACAAAACTATGTGTCTATGAACTCTTTATATAGGGAGAGATCAAGACTTACAAAGAAAGATAAACATTAGACAAGTAAATCTGTTAAATATTTAGAGAATATCTTTTGTTATCTTTATCTTCTTAAGGAGATCTTTCAGAATCTACATATTCTCCACCAGCTTGTAGAATTCTTTAATGATGATTTTTGTCCTTTTGTTTCATTCTTTTATTTATTTTGTCTCATCAAATCAAGAATCCCAACACAATTTCTTTATAGATTTCGTGCAACCTTTTAAACACAACTTACAACACTCCAATGAACAACATTTGAACTAATATTTCCCTCTATCTCAGCCCATAGCTCGTCCTAAATCTAAAACCCTAACCCGAAACTCTAATGTACCCGTAACACCTTAACTAGCTTGAACCAAGTTCTAACCAAGCAAGCACCCTTCTCTATTATTCACCACCATGCCTACTACCTTGCTAAGCACCTCCATCACCTCCTTGTCACCACCCTAGCACCCTACCACCTTGTCACACCCTTGCTCACCAAGTAAAACTTATCTTGTCACCTCCTTGTTTATTCGAACCCACACCACCATCCAACACCTCTTCAAGCTATGTTACTAGCTTCCCTTAGTCACTATTGCAACCCTTGGTCCCTACTCCATCCAACTTGGCCACCACACCAAGTAAACTTGGTCCCTACTCTTCCTTTTGCACTATATATACACAAACACATACATACTTCTTCAATTCACCATTTAAACTCAAAACATCTCAAAGTTATGATCTAGCCAAGCTAAGGAAGATTAAGAAGGAAGTATAGGCTGTAGTAGAAGCCATAGAAGAGAAGAAAAGAAGTCCTTGATCCATTTCCTAAGTTTTGGATTTCATTTTACTCATTTTCGACCTATTTCACCCATTCGTGTACTAGTAAGCTTTTCTACTCATTCAATAAGCTCTTGTCTTGTTTTAAATCCTAAATAAGCTCTATTAGATCATGTATAAGCTACTATTGAAGCCTTGAACCACAAACCCACACGGTTTGGTTTTCCTAAACCAAACGAACCCATTTTGGATATTTAAGCTCATAAGCTCTTTTCATAAGCTACAAGCTCGTAAAACTTACTTAATTTAGCTTATAGTAATAAGCTATAAGCTATAAATTGATTTTGAGATAAAAAATACAAGAATTATGGATTTTGGACTTAAAATGCAAAACATTTCATGCATAGGGGTATATATTGTAACTTTTGAAATTATTAAACTTTTGGGCCAAAAATGTAATTATCCTTAAGTTAAACTTTAGGGGTTTGTTTTGCCATACTCTAAAGCTAAAGGTTTAAATGTTTAAAGATATAAAGTAAAAGGTTAAAAGTGTAAATTAATATATACCAAGGGTATATATTGTCATTTTCATATTCTCAAGGGTATAAAATGTAATATTTTTATATTATGTATAAAATATATTTAAATATTTTAAAACTCGATTTTATTAAAGCCCGACACATTTGTCGATCAAAACATTATAAATCAATTATGTTATATATTTAACATAATTTATTATCTTCTAGCTTTTGAAGAAACTTAAAAAGATAAAATCTTATCTTTTAAACTATATCGTATCACGTTACTAGGGAGTTTCATGTGAGGGGATTTCATTTGAGTAGACGTTTTGACAAGTTGCTGGATTTACGATTTAAAGTGTCCTAGTTCCTCAAACGTTTACTACATGACCTCTAGATTATTATAGCCCGAACAGTGATACGATATTTTCACAAGTTATCAAACAAAAAACCGTTACACTTTATGAAATAAATTTGTAATATCAACAATCAAACTAAGACTTGACATATTACCCCAGGTTGCGTGACAAGGCTGTTTACTTCCATTTGAATTAAATTTCAAATCAATCAACTACATTGATAAGGTGAGTTCATAGCCTCGCATTTATATCTTTTGAATGTTTTATAAACTCACAAGGGGGATACGTGCTATAAACCATGAATACAAGTGTTTTCCAACTGTATGCTATCCTGATATATTATTGCCTAAGTTACCTTCATTTTCCATGAGGCATCCACAACATCTTTGGGTAGAGGCTCCTACAACATCTTTGGGTAGAGGCTCCCACAACATCTTTGGGTAGAGGCTCCTACCACATCTTTAGGTAGAGGCTCCCACCACATCTTTGGGTAGAGGCTCCCACCACATCTTTGGGTAGAGGCTCCCACAACATCTTTGGGTAAAGGCACCCATATGGAAACAATTTGTAACAACTTGAATTATGGTTAATGTTTATAATACTGTTTTCCATGATAATTGTATTCGTTGCAATTATTACATTTACATTGACTTGTATTCAAACATTTCATTACAAACACTGTGAAATTCACTCAACCGTTGTGTTGACCCTTTTAGCATGTTTATCTCTGGTAATTGAACAAACTATGACACGGAGTGGCATTGGACTTGAGGACGTCCAAACTTGTTATCATTTAATATTTATGTTTTCAATGTATTTTGGGACCTCTTTTGTAAAACTTTGATATATTATTGAATGATAACTAAACTTTCTAAAACGTCTCTTTTGAGTCATTTTCTATGATTATGACTATTGATTCATGAAGTAATACCCAAGTTTAGCTTCCGCTGCTATATGTTAAATATGAGGGTGTTAAGGATTGGTATCAAGAGCCGCGGTTATAGAGAACAAGGTTTAAACCTAAACTATAACTACTTTTGCATCCAAGAAAGTCCTCTGTGCCACTGCATTTCCAGAATAGTATGTAAATGATACATAACTATTAGATTATTATATAAATAACTTATGTTATTTTCCACTGGATTGTTACAGAATTATGTCTACACCCACCCACCCTATTATCGTCATATCTAATTCCTATATTGAGGATGCTTTTTTCTCTACGAATACTCCTGACTATACCCTGGCTTTACTAGACTATTTCCCAGCCTCACCGGGAAACACTCCTTCAAACTCTTTAGATGATTTAACTATGTATCTTTTGGCCTCGCTAGCCATCTCACCTTTCCATAATGATCCGTATATGAAGGTCATGCAAGCATATAATGCTACTAGTAATGAATCACCTATTACCCTTCCATAAGCTCCTATTGCTCCACCAACTGTTTTGCCTCCATCTCTAGTGTTACCACTATCACCAATGTTTGATCCTTAATATTTCTTTCTTCCTGAAGAGATTTTACCATCTCAAAAATAAGCATGTTTCCTATTATCCTCCTCTACTGATTTCTTTGCCCCACCTCATGTATTTAAGATTGGAGAGAGTTCTCATAAGACACGTCTTACGCACGACATGAGAAACAGATCGAGACTATTTTGAATCACTTAGATAAGATCCGTCTTTCTTTTTAATTGATCTTTCAGAATGTGTATCGATTATCAGGAGCTGAATAAACTCACTATAAAGAATCGTTACCCATTACCCAGGATCGATGACTTATTCGACCAACTTCAAGGTTTGAGTGTTTACTCAAAGATTGATTTAAGATCAGGCTATCATCAACTGAGAGTCAGGGATGAAGATATTCCCAAGACTGCTTTCAGAACAAGGTACAGACATTATGAATTCCAAGTGATGCCATATGGCTTAACTAATGTACCTACTGTATTCATGGATCTCATGAACCGTGTGTGTAAACCATACTTGGATAAATTTGTGATAGTATTCATTGATAATATTCTTATCTACTCATGTAACAAAGAAGAACACGCAGATCACTTGAGAATAATCTTGAAATTATTCAAAAATAAGAAATTGTATGCCAAGTTCTCCAAGTGTAATTTTTGGATCAGTATCGTGCAGTTTCTTAGGCACGTGATTGACAGTCAAGGAATTTACGTTTACCCCGCCAAGATTGAAATAGTTAAGAATTGGGCATCTCCTACCACACCCATAGAAGTACGCCAATTCTTAGGACTCGCTGTTATTATCGTAGATTTATCAAAGGTTTTTCGAAGATTGCAAAGTCTTTGACTGAATTAACCCAGAAAAATAAGAAGTATATCTGGGGAGAAAACCAAGAGTCAGCTTTCCAATTGCTAAAACAGAAACTTTATGAAGCTCCAATCTTAGCATCACCAGAAGGAAATGATGACTTTGTTGTTTACTGTGATGCATCTCATCAAGGTATAGGAGCAGTATTAATGCAAAGAGAAAAAGTTATTGCATATGCATCCCGACAACTCAGGCCTTATGAAGAGAACTATACCACATACGACCTCAAATTAGGAGCAATAGTGTTCGCTCTTAAAATTTGGAGACGCTATCTGTACGGCATAAAGTGTACTGTGTTCACTAATCATAAAAGTCTTCAGCATATCCTTGATCAGAAAGAGTTGAACATGAGACAACGCCGTTGGTTAGAATTGCTTGCAGATTACGATTGTGAGATTCGCTACCATACTGGAAAGGCAAATGTTGTAGTAGATGCCTTAAGTCAAAAAGAACGAATCAAACCACTCCTAGTTAAAGCATTAGTCATGACCCTTCACCCAAAATTACCATCACAACTTCTCGAAGCCCAAACTGAGGCAATCAAATAAGAGAACATCAAAGCTGAGAACCTACGAGGAATGGACAAAGCATTTAAAGTATGTCCTGATGGAACCCAAAGTATTAAGAATCGAAGTTGGTTACCACTTTTTGGTAATCTAAGGGACTTGATCATGCATGAATCTCATAAATCAAAGTATTCCATCCACCCAGGTTCTGACAAGATGTATCATGATCTAAAGAAACTCTATTGGTGGCCTAACATGAAGGCAATCATCGCTGAATATGTCAGCAAGTGTTTGACATGTTCTAGAGTTAAAGCAGAATGTCAGAAGCCATCCGGCTTACTGATACAACCAGAGATTCCTACATGGAAATGGGAAAGAATAACGATGGACTTCGTTACAAAACTACCCAAAACATCAAGCGGACATGACATAATTTGGGTCATTGTAGACCGCCTTACCAAATCAGCACATTTCATCCCCACCAAAGCAACAGATAGTATGGAAACCCTTACAAGGTTGTATATAAAGGAAATAATCTCACGGCATGGAGTGCCGATATCCATCATATCGGATCGTGACAGTCATTTCACATCCAGATTCTGGCAGTCAATGCAGAATGCTTTGGGTACTCAATTAGACATGAGTACGGCATATCATCCTGAGACAGATGGACAAAGTGAAAGAACCATCCAAACACTCGAAGACATGCTTCGAGCCTGTGTTATAGATTTTGGAAAAGGATGGGAAAGACACTTACCATTGGTAGAATTTTCTTACAATAACAGTTACCATGCCAGTATTAAGGCAGCACCATTCGAGGCACTTTATGGTCAAAAGTGCAGATCACCTGTCTGCTGGGCCGAAGTTGGAGATGTTCAACTCACGGGACCAGAGATAATCCATGAAACCACCGAAAAGATAGTGCAAATTCGACAACGCTTGCAAGCTGCAAGAGACCGGCAAAGGAGTTATGCCAATGTAAGGCGAAAGCCTTTGGAATTCCAAGTTGGAGATCATGTTATATTGAAAGTATCACCTCAAAAAGGTGTCATTCGATTCGAAAAGCGGGGAAAGCTTAACCCCTGGTACATTGGACCATTTAAGATCCTTAAAAGGGTCGGCCCAGTGGCATACAAACTTAAGCTTCCTAAATAACTCAGTAATGTCCACAATACTTTCTACGTTTCTAATTTAAAGAAATGCCTATCTGACGAATCTCTCATCATTCCAATGAAAGAGCTTCGGCTTGATGACAAACTCAACTTTGTGGAAGAACAAATAAAAATTATGGATTGAGAAGTCAAGCAACTAAGACAAAGTCGCATCCCTATTGTCAAAGTAAGATGGAACGCTAAAAGAGGACCATAATTTACATGGGAATGCGAAGATCAAATTCGTGCCAAGTATCCACCTTTATTTTCAAACATCACTCCAACGTCCAACTAAATCTCGGGAAGAGATTTCTTCTAAGGTTGGGAGACTATAACAACCCACAATTTTCCTCTATGTAATTATCCATCTATTAAATTAGATGCAATGTTCCTCAGTGTAATTTCCATCTATTAAATTAGATGCAACCATTTTCATGGAAAGATTTTTGCTTTATTCCATCTTTATGCAACGTAACTTGCATAACAAAAGTAAACGTGCTTACGCAACCTACCAATGCCAATTCCATCAATGTTTATAGCAAGTAAACGTTATAATATGTCAAGCAATATGTTTTAATCACCATATATTATCTATTTAACGTACTTTCCATAACGTTATATCCAAACGGACTTTAAACTTTAACGTTTATAACAAAACCTTAACTATATGTAATGTAACCAAAAGTATAATCTAATAAGGCATGTGTACAAGGTTACAATGCAAAATATTTGAATTATTTTTGCCTCCAAAACCCTGGTACAACTCCTTAAAGCATAAAGTATAACCTGATAATGCATAACATTTAAAATAGACATTTTCCCTCTAATTTCTTTATAGATTTCGTGCAACCTTTTAAACATAACTTACAACACTCCAATGTACCACATTTGAACTAATCTTTCCCTCTATCTCAGCCCATAGCTCGTCCTAACTCCAAAACCCTAATCCGAAACCCTAATGTACCCGTAACACCTTAACTAGCTTTAACCAAGTTCTAACCAAGCCAGCACCCTTCTCTATGATTCACCACCATGCCTGCTACCTTGTTAAGCACCTCTATCACCTCCTTGTCACCACCCTACCACCTTGTCACACCCTTGCTCACCAAGTAAAACTTCTCTTGTCACCTCCTTGTTTATTTGAACCCACACCACCATCCAACACCTCTTCAAGATATGTTACTAGCTTCCCTTAGTCACTATTGCAACCTTTGGTCCCTACTCCATCCAACTTGGCCACCACACCAAGTAAACTTGGTCCTTACTCTTCCTTTTGCACTATATATATACGAACACATACATACTTCTTCAATTCACCAATTAAACTCAAAAAATCTCAAAGTTATGATCTAGCCAAGCTAAGGAAGGTTAAGAAGGAAGTATAAGCTGTAGTAGAAACCATAGAAGAGAAGAAAAGAAGTCCTTGATCCATCTCCTAAGTTTCGGATTTCATTTTACTCATTTTTGACCCAAAAGCTTTCTCATTTGGTTTCTAAACCAAACGCCCCCTAAACCAACTACAAAACCCTATTTTGGGGTATCCAATAAGCTAAAAACCTTAATTGGGTCCTATTTAAGCTATTTCAAAAAGCTAACATATCATTTTTAATAAACAATAAAACTAACCTTAAAAGCCTTAAAAACCTATCGGTTAATCATTTTAAACCAAACAACGCCATTTGGATTTTAAGAAAAAGGAAATAAAAAGAGCTCACAAGCTCTTTTTCTAAGCTAAACTCATAAAAGTTACTTAATTAGCTTATAGTAATAAGCTAGAACCGCAAATGGATTCCAATCAAAAATAAATCAATATATGGTTTTTGGACTTAATTCGCAAATGGTTTCATGCAAAGGGGTATATATTATAAATTCTTGAAACATATAACTAGAGGGGCTAAAATGTAATTATCCTAAAGTTAAACTTCAGGGGTTGTTTTGTCATACTTGAAAGTTAAAGTTTAATGTTTAAATAAAATGAAAATTAAAGGGTTAATTTAGTAAATATATTTATGTCAAGGGTAATATATTGTCCATTTTTACATTCTTAAGGGTATAAAATGTAATATTTTTAGGTATATATTGTCATTTTCATATTCTTAAGGGTATAAAATGTAATATTTTTATATTAATTATAAAAATATATTTAAATATTTTAAGACTCGATTTTATTAAACCCTGACACATTTTTCGTTATCATTCGTCGATCGAAACATTATAAATCAATTATGTTATATTGTTAACATAATTTATCATCTTCTTGCTTTTGAAGAAACTTAAAAAGATAAAATCTTATCTTTTAAACAATAACGTATCACGTTGCTAGGGAGTTTCATGTGAGGGGCTTCATTTGGGTAGACGTTTTGACGAGTTGTTGGATTTACGATTTAAAGTGTCCTAGCTCCTCAAACGTTTATTACATGACCTGTGGATTATGATAGCTCAAACAGTGATATGATGTTTTCATGAACTATCAAACCAAAATCATTTACGTTAAACTTTATGAAATAAAGTTTTGAAATATCAAACTAAGACTTGACATATTACTCCAGGTTGCGTTACGAGGTTGTTTACTTCCATTTAAATTAAATTTCAAATCAATCAACTACCTTGATAAGGTGAGTTCATAGCCTCGCATTTAAATCTTTTGAATGTTTTGTAAACCCGCGAGGGGGATACGTGCTATAAACCATGAATACAAGTGTTTTCCAACTATATGCTATCCTGATATATTATTGCCTAAGTTACCTATATTTGCCATGAGGCATCCACAACATCTTTGGGTAGAGGCTCCCACAACATCTTTGGGTAAAGGCTCCCACCACATCTTTGGGTAGAGGCTCCCGCCACATCTTTGGTAGAGGCTCACATAACATCTTTCGGTAGAGGCACCCATATGGAAACAATTTGTAACAACTTAAATTATGGTTAATGTTTGGTTGCATGAGCTTAAGGCAATAATACTATTTTTCATGATAATTGTATTCGTTGCAATTATTACATTTACATTGACTTGTATTCAAACATTTCATTACAAACACTGTGAAATTCACTCAACCGTTATGTTGACCTTTTTAGCATGTTTATCCCAGGTAATTAAACAAACTATGGCACGAAGTGGCATTGGACTTGAGGACGTCCAAACTTTGTATCATTTAACTTTTATGTTTTCAATGTATTTTAGGACCTCTTTTGTAAAACTCTGATATATTATTAAATGATAACTAAATTTTTTAAAACGCCTCTTTTGAGTCATTTTCTATGATTATGGCTGTTGATTCATGAAGTAATACCCCAGTTGAGCTTCCGCTGCTATATGTCAAATATAGGGGTGTTACAGATTGGTATCAAGAGCCGCGATTATAGAGAACAAGGTTTGAACCTAAACTATAACTACTTTTATTCCAGGAAATTTTGAGTGCCAAAGCCTACCGTTTCTGAAGCCATAGAATAAGCCATATCATTATCAACTAATGCAACCTCATCTTCACTATCCTAATCACCCTGACATTCTACCTTTTTCAAAGGATTAACAGCTTCATCCATAAGAATAGCTTGCCCACTGATAAGTAAATCTTTAAAATTCCTGATTTTATCAATAATAGGAGTAGGACCAATACTACTATTTTCGACATTCATAAAAGAGGATCCACTTGAATTAGCCCTGTTATTAACCAAATTTGTAGTCCCCTCATTGGTACCTAACTCCACATCATTATCAACCGAATTAAGAACTTCAAATGGATTTGAGTTACTTACCTCATTAGTAGGTTCCACACCTTTCTTCTTATTACCACTAGAGCCAGCAATAGGCTTTTTAGGAATAGGTCTATATTCCTTATAGGGTTTAAAACCCACTTTCAGACCAACCAGAACACCTTAAGAAGTTTGACTAGGCTTTTTCAAGTTCTTCGCCACACCCAATCCTTCTTGGGACATTCCTCTTGAGTATGGCCAAAGCCCTTACAACACAAACACCTAGGGGGTTTCCATTCATATTCAACATGAAAAGTACACGTATAATACCCCTCCCCTATAATTTTAGGCATAGCCACCACGATGGTATCTTTTAACTCCACGCCAGCCTGAAGTTTAATCATTGCTCTAGCATAGCATGACTTGCCTCATGATTACATGCACATATCAAAAGTATAAGAGTTAAGCATTAATGAAGTACCACGTTTCTTAGCAATGACACTCAAACCATCCTCGCTAAATTCCATAACGGGAACACCATGAAGTTTAACCCAAACTGACACATTCCCAACATCCTCCTTTAGAAGATCAACATCCGGATTCCACTTTCAAAGAATAAGCGGATGATTGCGATGAACCATGGACCATTCTCAAGCATTGAGTTCAAACCATCTGTAGAGCTAAATTGGAAAGAGAATAATTCATTAGACGAGTAAGCATTGATTTAACCAAACCAAACATACCCCAAGTGTTCTTAACATAATCAGCAACAACGGGGTAAGCCACTCGCTTACCCAAGAAGAAGCCATAAGCAGTATTCACAAACCTTGCACTAATAGCTCGAATCGACTCCACCGGCACAACAACATCAATCCTGTTCTCCTCGATGTAAATAAATTACGGATATTCACAGCCTTCTTACTCGATTCACCAATAACATTAGCATATGAAGACTTACTAAGGGTGTTTCCAGCCGAAGTAGTTCCCTGTGTAGGTACAGGTGGGTATGATCCCCCACCTGTTTTCACCGTATTAGTTTGATCCACCAAAGGACTTTGAACCTCCATCGCCATACGTTAATCATTAAGATCCTTCTCCTTAACTGCCTCTATGTTTGAAACATTCACATTCTTCTCCTTTACACCTCTTCCCCTACTACCTTTTTGGCTCAAGAAACCACGCTCCATTATACCACCAGCAACAACCTTACACTACCAGTAGCATGCACGCCCCAATCCCCAAACCAAATCCAAAAGTAAAAACGTGAAGGCAAGATCCAAACTAACCAGTATGCATAATTAGGGCTTGCCAAAGAATTATTAATCGTACTTAATAATAGCAAACCCTGAACAGATAGATTTCCGAAACCTAAACTTCGGTTAGAAAAACCCTAATGAAAAAACAAAAGTTTTTGCAACCAGATCCTACGCCAAAGTAAGAACGTTTAAGATAAGCAAACAATTCGAGTAAATAGTATGCAGTCTCAAAACAAGAATGATTTGAAAGCAGGTTAATAGAGAAAAGTGTTTGTTTTTTTGTAGGGTTTGGAGTCGCAAGGAGATCACCAGTTAGGGTATCGATGGGGGTAGGCCTCATATTACACTTCACAAAATGTATCCATTTTCAAGTGAGCTTATCTATAGTTATTTTTTTAGATGTGCACTTTTAGCATTTAAATAAAAACTCGAATAACTAGCCAGATAATCATGCTTATGGTTACAAATAATTATAACTTTGCATATTTATAGTAATAATGTTGGGCCAATGTAGTGCCTAGTGATCTTTCACTTGGATTTGAATACAAAATATCCTAAGTGTTAGATACCCTTAAACATTCTAAGGTCACTGAGTGAACAGTCACTCAGTGAGTTACCTTCTAGTGCTCAACCTGAGTCTACATGAAAGACTCAACCATTCAGTGAGGCGGCACTCAGTGAATGAAGTCCTCGAGCAAAAGAAGAATGCGATAGGTTTAGTGAGTTATGGCAATAGACTTACTCAACCTCATACGATCTCCAACAACTAGTAAAACCTTGAAAACAAGAGCCTGAAGAATAGGCGGGATAGTTTGAATGGATAATTTTAAGTACTTATCCACCTGAAGTCAAACTATCCTAAATAGGGTATAAAGACAAGGTCAGTGTCAGCACTGACCTTAAAAAGTGTGTTTGTCTCATTTCTAGATTAGAATTATAATAGAGACAAACTGTACAATATGTACTGGTCCAATCAACCTTTGGGCACGCACTTATCACCCATGTGGGTATGACCCTACCTAAGTAGTATAAATAAAGATGTCTTGTAAAGGAGTAGATTAAGTTTGTGCATTCAAAGTTGTATCTTTCACAAACACCTACTCCTTAAAATCAACTAAGTCTCTGAACAAGTTCAGTAGGTTAGCATAGTTGTCAACTTAGCATAATACTTTAAGTTATGCTAAGTTGTTAGTGAGGAGATCACACACACACATTGTCATTCAATCTTTATTGTTGTTTCATAAACAATGCGGTATAGTTATTAATAAGATTTTATAAGAATTAAACGTTTAAAATTAGTTTTGTGTTCTTTACTTGTTTACCTTTATATTTGTCAAAACTTATTTTTATTACATTATTTCAAGCCATGAGTTAGTCTATCTTAACTTTATAGTTTTTGGTAACTAACTTATGGGGAACAACAAATATTTATAGATTAAAATAATTATTAAATACGTAATTATAATTATTAGGTTCA
This sequence comes from Tanacetum coccineum, assembly GCA_026074375.1. Taxonomy (NCBI): domain Eukaryota; kingdom Viridiplantae; phylum Streptophyta; class Magnoliopsida; order Asterales; family Asteraceae; genus Tanacetum; species Tanacetum coccineum. The sequence goes on along the minus strand of BQNB010138283.1, from coordinate 1,638 downwards.
TAAGTAGACATAATTATAATTATTAAGTACGTACAACATTTTTATTTTATTTTATATGAACATACCTCTTATGTGTCAATATTCTATCTATACAACATTATAAAGCATTTGGAACTTCTTATAAAACAAAGTCTTAAAATTTTTGACAAAAAACATTACTATAAAAAAAAATTAAAAATTAGTGTAAAATTAGAAAATTTAAGTCTCATATAAACCATATAATAACCACCCTCCAATAATGATATATTTTAATCGAATTGTTAATAAGAAAAGCTCATTAAACTTATAACCATAATTTAATGCTAACCTAACTATACCTTTTAGTTCTATCGATCTTTCCATCAATTCTATCTTCCAAATCATCAAAATGCTCACGGAAATCACCACGACCGCCTTTATAATATGGTTAATCTTCCAACCGCAGTTTCCCAAATTTCACGTTGATGATGTTACATTGACGAAATTCACACACTTATCCACTAACAACACGTTATACTACAACATGGCTGTGAGCATGACGTTAAGAAACCCTAACAAGTGGCTAGGTATCTACTACGATAAGATTGAGCTTAATGGAATGTACCAAGGCGTTAGATTTGCAAGTAATGATTTAACGCCGTTTTATTTAGGGCATAAGACGGAGAAGAATGTTGGTACGGTTTTTAAAGGACAACAAGTGATGGTGTTTGGTAATGGGCATAAAGAGAAGTATGATGGTGAGCGTAAAGATAACGTTTACAATATTGATTTGAAGTTAAGGTTGAAGATTAGGTTTAAGGTGTTCGGGATAAAATTGCCTAAATTTACACGGAAATTTAATCGTAGTTTGAAGGTTCCATTAAGCAGGAATTAAGGGAAGATTTCGAGAGTTAAGCTCGAGAGGACCAGGTGTGATTTCAGTTCGTAGTTTGTATATTCGAATTCGCAAAAATTGATAACTAGCTAGCCATATGTTTTGATCCGTTTACTATTAGTTGTTTATTTTGGTTATTGTTTTTTAGGGAATATACGTTTAGTATTAATTGCTTGTTTTTTGTTATAATTATGAATTATGGCATGAATTAGTTTAATGGTTACTTAGCTTCTTGTTTTTTTAATTTTGGATTGGTTTTGACTTTGATGATGATTTTGGTTTAGTTTTTGGGTTTTAATGTGAATAACGGACATAACGTAATTCTATCTACACTCTAATTTGAAATCACCGTCACACATACCCAAACCGGGTAAAACCATATCTTTACTCCATGAAAACAAACTCTTGGAAAGAGATTGCTTCCTTTCCTACTACATTTGTTATCGAGTACGTAGTGTCATGGCTTTGTTTAGTCAATGGAGTGTTACTATACATTGGGGTGTTAAATGTGAATCAGATAAGACATATGACAGTCATCATTATATATTGACGTTAGATTTGAGTATTCATGTTTTAATATTTAGAGGAAGGAGTATGGTGAGAAGGGGGCTTCGCCAATTCCTACGTGGCTTCGCCACGCACCCCGCCACCATACCGTATTAACTCGCCACAAGCTAAAAAAATGTATCTCGCCACCAAATTGAGTTAATTACGACAAATTGTTTAAAATTATAACCATTTGGTTTTTAAAGCTAACGGCTAATTTTTTTTTTCAAAATTTTTAA
>BQNB010138282.1:0-16414 GCA_026074375.1 Tanacetum coccineum | reverse complement strand
TAGTTGGTGGGAGACACTACGGAACTGACCTCCGGCTACTTCAATGAACAATATGACTTTGTCATATTGTGTTTGCCATCATAAGGTCATTTTGTATATCGTAAACTTGTGAATATGTATATATGTAGTGTAGACTTAACAATTAGGCATATATAATGTTTGAGTATGAATTTTTAATAATTTCTTAGTAAATTCAAAAAAAATCAAATTAACATACTCAAACACCATATAATACCCTCATAATTTGAGGGGGAGCATTAAAATGTTCCAATACTCGGCTTGTTAATAATTGGACATTTTTTTTCCCGAAACCATGAATATTTGAATCAATTGATATCCAAAATATCAAAAGATTTGATATTTTTAATAAGGGGAGAAAATATAATTAAAATATATGGCTAATAATGTGATTTTTATGATCTCAAGTGCACGCTGTCCCATATATGTGCTAAACTCTTTTGATTAATCGATGCACATATGAAGAGGGGCAAATGGTTAAGTGATGGCTGAAATGTGGAAGTACCAAAGATTGACCATTTTAAATTACTGTATTGAAGTTATAAGGTGGTTAAGTTTAGGTATCCATTCTCATGATCCAGCTAGAACTGGATGGATCTACCAAGATATATTCCACTAGATAGTGTAGAAGTCCTTAGGTATGAAAAAAAGAGTAAAGTGAGATTAAGGATAAAGTGCCGACGAATCCTTCTATTATATGTGTTAAGATATTTTACAACATCTTAAGACATCATGAAAGCTCAAGTAAATGCTTTAAGGCTTCTGCTACTCTGATACTGCACGTCCTTCTTGAAGTGACCAAGTGTTAAAGTTAAAGAACTTTAAGAACAAAGATTATTCGAGCTTTCACGATCAAAAAAGGTATGAGCCTGTCAATCTAGAAGTCACAAGCACAAGATGGCAAAAGACCACAAGATGATGATTAGAGATTACATTTGGCTGAGGATCTCAAAGAAGCTCAAGATCATACACAAGTTGAGCTTAGGAACAAGCTCAAGCTTAAAGATAAAAGATAACTACATCAAAGTACAAGATATCAAATGAAGAATCAAAGACTACGAGTTGGAATACAAGAACAATCAGAAGATTGCTGAGCTTAAATTAGTATTTTCTAGAGTAACTTCCCTTAGGGGGAGATTTTTACGTTTAAGAAAAAGACTCGGTCACCCCATGTATTTTACAATTTATCGTATCTCGTAGTTAGTAGTTAATCGTATGACATGCGGTAATGGGTATGGTATTAAAGCCCATGTGTAAGCCCATTACAAGGCCTATGGGCCGGTTTGTATAACACTATATAAGCCGCTTCCATCCCTTGGAAGAGGTGGTTGGTCATTTCATAATACAAGCATTTACTTTCTCTCATTAGAAGTTTTCTCTCTAGTCTTTCTCTATCTAGAATTTGGCTAATCCTAACCATCTTCATTGTGTTTTGATATCCAATATCATACAAAGTGTTTGTGAATGTTTAATCATTTAGTGAACAAACTTGAAAACTCTATATACAAGTGATCTTATCTATAGTGCTAGGTTGTGTAAGAACCTATGTGGGTGATAAGTGCGTGTCCCTAAGGTGATTGGGCAACTACATTTGTACATTTGTCTCTATTACATAAGTCAAATCTAAGAAAGAAGATAACACACTTTCTAAAGGTCGGTGATGACACTGATGTTAGCCTTAAAATATGTCGGCTAACACGGAATTACACTAGTTTACTTATAGTCGAATACGCAAGGACTATAAATGTCAAGTTAGGATAGTAGTGCATATCAAGGGCTATAAATATCCCCTTCATACTTCAATGGAAGGGTGAGGATTCATTTGTATCATTTCACATAAGGTGTGTGTGTGTTTCTCTCTTCTATCACACACACATCTTTCCCTTTTCTCTTATCTAATCTAATATGGTTTACTTTCTCTTTAATCCTCCCTGACCTCTGAATCGTATCTAGTTAGTATTTCTTTTAATTAACAATTGGTATCAGAGCCAAGGAGGACTTTGTGTTTGTTGTTTACTTATTTTATGTGTTTCGTAGCTTGTTATTAAGCTAATAAGCCCACGGCTTATTTCGGTTTTTGGCTTTAAACTAGAAAAAGCTTGTACTTTCTTGTTTATATCTCTTATAGCTTATTTGGTTAATGATTTTGTAGCTTATTCATAGCTTATGTGGATACCTATTAAGCTTATTTGAAATTTTCGTGGCTTATTTTTGAAGCAAAGGTGTTCTAGGCAGCAGTTTGGCATAAGAGTGTACTACTTTTTGTTTGTTAGTCGAAAATATAGCAAGAAAACAAAAGCTAGTACATCCAGCGGTTTGTCATGTGGTCCTCACTTTGATAACGACCTTGCAACGGTTTGGTTAAATTAACCAGCGGTTTGCTTCAATTTTGCCATAGAGGTTTGGTATAAACCACTGCGACAGCGGTTTGTTTGTAACCATAGCGGTCTGATACAGGTGTAACGGTTTATTCCTTTTCATGGTTTGCCTAAACAAAACTCTGGCGGTTTGAAAAGTCAACAACGGTTTGGTAATTTCTTAAACCAATGGTTTGATATTTTTAGTTTAACAGCGGTTTACCATTTGCCAGCGGTTTATCATTTGCCAGCGGTTTATCATTTTGCCAGCGGTTTACCATATTTACAGCGGTTTGGTCAATTTTGTGTCGCAGCTGTTTGATTATAATACTTGATAGCGGTTTGCTTCATTAGAGACAGTGGTTTGTCATTTTATTTAAAGCATTAGTTTGTTAAAAATTGGGAGCGGTTTACCCAAAAGTGGCAGCGGTTTATCTGTTCTTAAAGCGGTTTGTCACACAGGTCAATCTGCGCATCAGGTGGGACGTGATTAAATTTGGGAATCTAATAATCATGTCAAATCAAAACATAAACACCAAAGCAAATACAACACTTAATCCTAAAACGATCATTAAAGATTCACTTAAATGACAAAACGGCTACAGATTCAGATTATAATGACAAGTGATGACGAAGTTGATTTGGTATCCCTTATTTGAGATTGAAGTAGGGTTTCACGAAGGCATCTACTTATTTCATCATTGAGACTTCCTTCTATTTTTACCCCTTTTCTTTAAACTCAATCTATCGATTGATGACTTGCTTGAACGTATACAACTATGATTGAGAATTGGATTATCTAGTTTCTAGTAGTCAGGGTGGTTGGTTGAAGACCTGGATAACTATCACTTAAAGGAGTTACGTTGTAGTACTCAGTGTCATACGCAGATGCAGATGTGGATATATTCAAGATGTAAGATACTTATACCTTCCCATACAATGTATACAAGACAAAGGGATTCTGATGCTGCAGATTTCTCTAAACCGTTCTTTAATAAACAACAGTGCAAGCTTAAGTAACAAATTTAAGGAAATTTACTTCATTTTCAAGTTTGGTATATCAGATTTACTTCACCATGTGGTCACAACAATAGCCGACAGAATACGAGGTTGGTAAGTTAGCCAGTGAGTTTAAAGGTTGAGATGTAATCAACACTTCTCAAGGGATATTTGAAGCTATAACATGTCAATGGTACTTCACAGTCTAAGTAAAATCTTTCAAAGTTCTTCAATGTCATTCATAACTTTTCAAGATGTTTGCTTTAGACAAGAACTTCTCGAGTATATATGCGTACACGTCAATGATGCTTCCGAGAGTTCGAAACCATTATGGGGGAATACGTGTACTTTGATAATTTAATGTAATTAGGTCAACTTCCAGGGGGAAGTAGTTTATACTACTTTACTTAGTATGGTTTATGTGAAGTATTCTGTAAGCGTGAGAAAAGTGTTGCTGATTTCTCACATGTACCCCTGAACGGATATTCACCAAGACCAAATGTCATGATACAATATAGAAGCAGTATTAGTTAATGTAAGATGTACACATGTGAAGGATGATTCCTTAAAAGTATAAATTACTTACACTCGGGACTTAGTTGACTTTGGTGTAGCAATTCACATCAGCACTATCCTGGAGGAAAAAAGTGCATTTTTAGGTCTTAATTGATTTTGGTGCTACGGTTTCAACTTCGTTAAAAGGGATAAAGTGTGTACCTCAGGTATTGGATGATTCTTATACAAAATTCCGCTGTGCACTTTAAATGTCAAGGTCAGAAGATCGTTCGAACTACATCAAAGTTTCAGAATCTGCTTAAGATACGGATGTTGGTTTGGGGGGAAGCTGATTCATAAACTTCGTCAAAAAGGAGTCTATGAAGAAAGCTTTTCAAGACATACTGCATGAATTGGGGTATCCAACTCATGCAAACTACAATTGTTCCAAAACACGTAAAGACACAGAAGATCCAAGCTGGAGTACAAGTATCAAAACTAGAAGACAAAGATGTCATCTTCAACATTAGAAGCGCTATAGAAGACTTTATTTTGTTGTAATTGTAACTGTTAGGAACATTGTAAGTAATTCTGTATGCCCACATATTGAGGGAAGATTGTTAGCCTTAAAATATGTCAGTTAATACTGATGTGTGCTAAAACACACATCTTTATAACCCCGTAAAATACTATTAATCGGACTAAAATACTAAAATATGCTTAATTATATTGCAAATATGTTTGTTTGGTATTTTTATGTCTTGCAGGTAAAATGGATTAAAAACAAAGCAAAACGGGTATTTACGGGTTCGTTTCGATCAAGAGTGCTTAATATTCAAGATCAAGACAAAGTCGTGAAAAGTCCCTGAGCATGCCATTGGTAAGAGCGCGAGATTACAAGTCTAACGGTGCCCTCGGATCTTATTGGGCCAGCCCGTAACCCATTTTATGGGTCGGGCCAACCCAAACTATCTTAGCCCATTAATAAAGCTTGAAGCCTATTATAAAAGCCCAAGATAATAAAATCTGAATTATAGGAGTGACATCATCGTGACGTCATGGTCACATAATAGTAAATTAAACCATTTTGAGATCACATGACCGAGCACTACTATGAAATGGACGAATCATATTTGGACACGTGGCTGGTAAGAATTCTGTATGTCTTGAGTTCATTTCATAATTGATCGAAGGGTTAAAAATTCTGCATTCGAATGAAGATGTCCAAAAGGTACACGTGGCGCGTTTTAACTGGTAGATCATACATTACAATCCGTGTGCATTGGATCCAACGCATATGATTGGCTCATAATTATTAACTGATAAGGAGCAAATTTACATTTCCACCCCCCACTTGGCTATAAATATCACATGCCTCCCCTTCATTTAGGGTCATTAGGAAAATTTTAGTTTTAGTTTATTTTTCTTAGTTTTAGCTTATCAATGTTTAAACTTTAGCTTATTTTGAATTTCTGCTTAATGTATCTCGTTTAAATGTTCAGCTTATCAAAATATTGTATCACAAATGGTTTGAGCTTATTGGAAATTAATGGTTTACTTATTATGGTTGCTTATTCAATTGTTTCTTTTGTTAACGTGATAGCTTATTAAATAAGTTGATTCAGTGAGCTTATTTTTCTCGGCTTAATCATTCTAAATCTCCTTAAAAGCTTCTAGATAGACTCCTAAAAAGCTCTTTAAAGCTTCTTCGATCTTATCTTATAGTTTTGAAGGATTTTTCGATTAATAAGCTTAATTAAGCTCGAATCTAGCTTAATTGTTCTAGTGTTATTAGAAGTTCCTATTATCTGATATAATAAGCTTCTAAATAGCTTATCCGATTTCACTTGAGCTTATATTGCTTAGTTTAAATTTTTGATAGCTTATGTGCTTTTTTCGTTTTGAGATTCAAGTTGTCTAGGTGCTTTTAACTTATTTTATCTTGGTGCTATTTTCGTGTGTTAATTAGTGGTTATTATTGCTTATATGGTTTATGTTTCGTATAGCTTATTGACTTTCATTTAGATTCGTTCTATATAAATGCTTATTGTCTTTAGTAGATCTCATTATAGCTTATTACTCTTTTGAATCGTGTTCTAGTTAAGCCTTATTAATCATAGTGCTCGTTTGCTTATTGGTAGTGCTTATTAGAATTTCTAGTGCTTATTCAGTTTTGCTTGTTTAGTTTAAAGTGCTTGCTCGTTACTTTTTCGATATAAGTTGTTGTTATCATAGCTTATTCCTAGATGCTTATTGGACTCTCATAAGTTGTTTTGTGATATCTTGTGTGCCTATTCTGTTCAGCTTATTAAGTGATTAAATCTCAGCCTATAAAGATTAGTTTGCTTTGCTTATTTTGCAAAATTTAAGCTTGTTTAAAATTCCCACGTTTTGGGCCTTGTGTTTAAATAACTGTTGGACTTATATCTGGAACTCAAGTTGGGCTTTCGTTTAGATTATCACTGATTAGGGCCTTCGTTTGGACTGGATTGTAGATTTCTAACTTGGGCTGCATTTGATATGATCTTGGGCCACGATTTTACTTTGGGACACATTGGTTTGCAAATTGGACCTGAATCAGAAACAGTTAATTGTAATTCGTGTTAACCGTTATTATGTTAACAGTTTTGAGTTGTTTTGTCGATTTTGGTACCGGTCAACTCATGAGGCGTGGAGCTTAAGGGTTTATTTAGCTAGAACAAATTTGATTATTTTGTTTTAGCTAAATAAATCGGGTGGTATTCGTTTATTTGCGGGTCTTCAATTCGGTTCCATTTTCTATCATTTTTCAATTAATTAGTGTAGTTTAGTATAAAATATTTTGCTTTGCTTATTTTATTATTATGCGTAGTGAGTAGTTTAATTAGTGCTTGTTAAGTGATATTGTGAATTGGGAATTAAGTGTGAATTTGAAAAAGGGTTTAATTAATTAATAATCTTCGATTATTTAGATTTATAGTTTGAATGTTTCGAAGGGCAAAAGCCGGAGAAATAGTCAAACTACACATCTAGTAATTAATATCTTTTTGAGAGATTTTTGTCAAAATAAACCAACGTTGTGAGATAATTATCTTTTCTAAGGAAATTAATTCGTTAATAGACCTTAATTCACACTTGATGAACTTTTCACGTCACTTAGCAAGCATTTTCGTCTTATAAATCTTTTAGATTATTTTGGCATAATTCTCGTAGTTTAATTGTTTATTATAATTCTAGTATTAATATTAGTTTAATTTTCTTAGTAATAAAAATAGTGTTTTTTAAACCAAAATCATTAAAAGATAATCAAGCATTATACTTAAAAAAAATAACATGGATTTCAATTCATCTCTCGCCGTGGAAACGACACTCGGAGGATAGACTATTACTTTTCCTAAAGTAATTTTCTTATCTAACGGGATATACTATATATTATTACGACACGCGTTTGACGTTTATCAAAATGGCGCCGCTGCCGGGGAGAGGTGTACGATTTTCACGTGGTGTTTGAAGTTAGTGCCTTGAAGATCCTTTCTCTTTTGAAAGTTTATTTTCGTACTTATAAAAATATAAAAATCCAAAAATATTTTCTTTTTCTATTTTATTTTATTTTCTTTTATATAAGAATTTTAAAATACCAAAAATATTTTCATTTTATTTTCTAAATAAAAAACCCAAAAATATTTTCCATTTCTATTTTATTTTCTTTTATATAAATATTAAAAATCCACAAAAATATTATATATATATATATATATATATATATATATATATATATATATATATATATATATATAAATAAAAAAAATCTTCGTTATCCTCTCTAGCGTTTAATTCTTATCTCTTTCTCTTCTTATATTGTTTAATTCTTCACGATGTTCTTTTCTTCCTCTCATTCCCATGATCCTCGACCAATGAGATTTTTTAATCGACCCAGTCACTCATCGTAGAAGAAGGGACCATGCGATCCGACAACCGTTCCGGGAAACCATTTTGCATGAAAACATATGGTTCCTCTACTTCGACAGAATAGGTCAAAAACATAGATTTAAAGATGAAGATGTAAATGACACCTAGACAAATATTTATCTATCATTACCAATTCATTAAGTCAAATGGAGTTTCTCAGAGACAAAATCATCAATCTCAATCTTTTCCATTCACATTAACCCCACGAAGCTGGATCTTGGTTTTATACTCATAAAAACAACATTCGTAATTCATACTTGTAGAAAGAATGGTCTTCAAGTTTCTTTCCAAATACTACCCCTATTCGAGAGAGTTGCCAGCTTATGAAATAAATTTTTTAAATCCCTGCCATTGCTACCGAATCTGATATTTGAAGCTTGGAAAAGATTTAAATCTTATTTGCGAAAATGTCCCGACCATAAAATTTTGCTTCTTAATCAAATCCTTACTTTTTACTATGGAATTACGATGATTGACCAAGAAAGACTTACGATGGTTTCCGGCGGTAATTTCATGTGGAATACTCCTCAAGAAGCATATGATTTAATCCAGAATTGACGACATCAACATTCATTTGGACGCCGAAGTGTATTATGACACTACACGATATGATAGCTCATTATTTCAAAGACTACTTTCGCATCGATGACAAGTTTGAGGCCCTTATAAATTACGACTGTATACAACAATTCAAAGTGTTTTCAAAACATAAAGCCAGGAATAGGTCATCTAACAACCTTTTACTATTCAGAATTCCGATGAAAGTGGATGAAATGAACCTCTGAGATGATTAAGATCAAAAATAGAATACCAATTTGAGTGGCATCCACACCTTCTTCTGACCCTGTGGTCGTGTCTCTCTCTCCTTCTCTCACTCGCACCGGGGATAGTGATTTTATCTTGGAGGAGACCGACACACTTCTTTCTCATCATGATTCGACTTCACCGGAAGTCGATGATGAAAAATTCGATCCGGAGGGAGATATTCTTTTTCTAGAAGGATTATTAAATGATGAAATTTCAAGAAATCTCCCTCCTTTAGAGCTTAATAATGATCTAGAGGGAGATATCCTTTTTCTTGAAAATTTATTAAAGGATGAACCTTTAGAGGCAAATAAGTCAGAGATCAAACCTCTTATTAGGGAACTGCTGAATACCTTTTTAATGAGGGACGAGGAAATCGAACTTAATTCTCATGAGGATATTGATGACCTTGTTCCAATCCCAAGGGTATCCGAGAAACCCTTGGATTCTCTTGATTGTATTTCCAAAACTTTCGACTTGACTATCATTGATCCTTTGTTTGACTTCGATTCTAAATTTACATTAAATTCAGACAATCCAATCTTTGTATTCACAATGAGGAGAGTAATGAGTCCAAAACGGAGACAATAATGCATGAGGTGCAAAATCATAGCCCTTAAATTAGCAGCACAACCCTCACCTCCGTACGAAAAGTTAAATTTTGATTTAACCAAGCCTAAAAACATGTCCTTACCTTCTCACACATTCGTTATGGCATTTTTGGTTCTCTCGTCGTGTTTTTGATCATACTTGGCCCGAGACTACTATTTTCTTTATCATATAATTTTGGCCTCGTCTTTTTTAAGGAATACCTCAGATTTCTATCATTAAATATATATAACAACCTAAAATTTTCATCAATATAACATCCATCTATTAAATTAGATGTCACATTTTATAGAGGGAAATTTTTGCTTTATCCTCATTATGCAAACTTAACTTGCATCTCGTAAAAAAACGAGCTCACGCAACTCTATCATGCCATCTATAACTATTGTTTACATCATGAAACATTCTAATACGTTTAGTCTATAACTTAAATTCATTTTTACAAAGACATATCAATTTAAACGCACCATTTAACGATGTTATTTTCAAAACAAGCATTAAACGATACACGTCATACATCAAAACCCTAATTAAGTGTAATTTATACATATAAAATGAATGCACAAAGCCTTCAAGCATGTATACAATTGTACAATGCACCACATTGATATATTTTCCCTTCCAGTCGAATGTACAACTTATTTAAGCCTCAGTAGTAAAGCTAATCATGCCGTATAAAAAAACTATTAGGGTCATTTAAGCTCCAAAATCAGTTATAAACTTTACAAACCACTTTAACACAAGGTACAAGCACTTAATACATGACTCCTAAAGCCTAATATATCCCTAATCTTAACCCTAATCCATGTTTTAAAACCTTAAACCCTAAATGAAACCCTAAAACCCTAATTTCACTTTAAACTTAAAACTAAACCCTAAAACCTAAAACTAAGCCCTAAACCCTAATCCTAAACACTAAAACATAATCCTAACACTAATCCTAAACCTTAATATATCCTAAACCCTAGCCCTAACTCGAAATTAAACCCTAAAACCCTAACCAAGCCCTAATCTAACCTGATGCACCTTTTCTTCCTTTTTGACGCATTTGAAACCAACCTAGCACCTCAAGCACCTCTATGACTAAGCTACTACCTCCCTAACTAGCTTAAAAGCACCTCCATCACCACCCTTAAGCACCAAGAAAAACAAATCACCTCCTTGTCTACCTATCTTAGCCGTGGCCTCCAAACACCCCTTCCACACCTTCATGGCTAGTTCTAGCCTTCCTTACTCATCCTACTAGCCCCTCTTAGTCACCTTAACTAGCATTGACACTTATCAAACCCTTAGCCACCAAGAAAACTTAGCAACCACGGGTTTTGAGCCCTATATAAGCCGAACTCCACACACCTTTCAAATAACACCTCAAAAACTCATATACTCATCAATAGAGTTCTAACTCAGATCAAGTAACGTCAAGAGAAGTCCCTAAGCTCAGAATAGAAGCCAAGAATCAAGAAAAACAAAGCCTTGAAGTCGTTACTAGGCGTACGAATCCAGAAACCCCATTTCGACCCATTTCTAGCTCAAGTAAGCTTAGTTCTTATTCAATAAGCTTATAATATATATTATAATGTTCATAATACTCTTAAGATCATATATGAACTCTTGGTTGAAGCTTTGAATCCTCAAACTCATTTGTTTTTGGTAAAAACCCTAAAAATGACCTGTTTTTATTTTCTAGCTAACGAATCCTTTTTCTAAACTTTTGTTATGTTAGAATATCTTATTTTAGCTTATTCTAATAAGCCATAACCTACAAATATCATTTGGAGTCTTAAAATAACCTTGCACGGCTTTTTGGATTTGTTTTGCAAAAATTTTCATGCATATGGGTATATATCGTAACTTTCTAAAATTTATAACTAAAGCGGTGCTGAAATTCCTTTCTTAAGTATAACTATAAGGACCTATTTTGCCAAGTTTCAAAGTTAAAGGTTTAATATATATATATATATATATATATATACTTTTTATATAAAGGACTAAACTTGTAAAAGTTTATAAATCAAGGGTATATATTGCTAATTTTGAAAACTTATAAAATATTATATTTTTATATTAATTATAAAAATATATAAAAATTATTCTAGCTTTTGAAGAAACTTAAAACTATAATGTATCACATTACTAGGGAGCTTCATGTGAGAGGTTTCATTTGGGTATACGTTTTGACGAGTTTGCTGGATTTATGATTTAAAGTGTCCTGGCTCCTAAAACGTTTACTACATGACCTCTGAATTATGATGGCCCGAACAGTGATACAATATTTTCATAATAAATCCAATCAAAGTGATATTTCATTATGACATAAAACATATCCAGTCAAACTAAGACTTGACATATTACCCAGGTTGTGTGACGAAGCCGTTACTTTCATTTTATATACTTTTGCCATCGATCAGATTTTCCTGTACTGTTAAGGTGAGTTCATAGCCTCACTTTTAAATCTCTTGAATGTTTTCATAAACCCGTGATGGGGATACATGCTATAAACTATGAATATAAGTGTTTTCTAAATGTATGCTATCAAAATATATTATTGCTATGTGATCTAAGTCCCTTAATTGCCAAAAGACCCACTATCCTGGACCATTATTCACTTTGCGAGTTAACGCTAATAAGGTGGATCGGACTGATTAGATTGACGAATCTCGTTAGTGTTTAGTCGGAAAAGGTAACGCAAACGCATATATTTTAATCTCATATGTATATGGGAAATTACCTACACCGGGGGCCCATTATCATTATATATATATCATATTGATTAGTATACACAAGCAGTTTAATGTGCCATGAGCTTAGACACAATAATAACACTATTAAAAACTGTTTTCATAAAAATTGTACTCATTGCAATTTGTTACACTTATGAGGTGAATAACAACGAAACCCACTATCAATGATGAACTAGAATTCTCACTATTTACACCAAAACCTATAAGTTTCACTCACCATTGTGATGATATCTCTCAGGATATTTGAGCAACTTATGCACTGGAGTGGCACGTGACTAAAGAATGGCTAAAACTGTTATCATTCAACTTTAGTATTCAAGTAATTTTTGAACGTCTAATATATTGTAAAAACCACTGAATGAATAAATGAATGATAACATCTTTTTCCAAAATTTCTCTATTAACTGAGTCGTTTTCTATGTATTAATGACTGTTGTACTATAAAGTAATAATACCCCATATTATCGTCCGCTATTCTAAATTTAAAATCAAAATGGGGTTGTTACAATGGTAAACAAATCAGCGCCGAAATGGTTATAGAGAACAACAGGTTAAAACTTAACTAATAACTACTTATTCTTCTTCTAGCCAAGAAAGCTCCTACCGTGCCTACTTGCATATTTCCCGAATAATATGTAAAGATACAAAACAACAATACTATAATATAAAATAACTTTTGTTATACAACTAGTTGTTACTTAATTATTCTTCATCCAACCACCCTAGTTATCGTCCCCCCATCTGGTTCCGATAATGAGGGAGCTTTTAATACCTCTCAAATATCCAGACTATTTCCAGCGTACACCGGGAAACACTTCTTCATACTATCTCCTAAACACCTTCAATGATTTAACTAAGTAGCCATTTTGGCCACATAGTATTCCAGCACCTTTACATGAAGAATGGGTACCCGAATAAGAATGTGTAACCAACACTCCTCATCAGCCATAATTCCCCCCATAAGATACTAAACCACCCCTAAGCTGTATAGCCTCCATCTCTCGTGTTATCACTATCACCAAAAGAGTTTAGATTCTCGCGAATTAGATCAGTTCCTCCCGCTGCAGCGATTCCACCATCTACAGAGCACACTAAGCTCCTTTGCATCCCCCAATCTAAATATCTCCAACTTCGATCAGAAGGAAACTTACTATCACCGAGTATAGGTCAACCCACTGTAACAAGGACGACGCCTACCAGTGATTATTAGAACCTTCAAGACTGACAAAGCCTACAATCCATCTTAGAGTTAGATAATCACTTCTGGATCATACACTACCACAGGTAAGTGAACCAGTCCCCAAGGAATCTAAAGAGACCGATCTTGATTGAAAGTTTTTCCATTCCTGGAAATCTTAAATTTTCAAAATTTTCTGTTAAATCCTACATGTAAAACCAAAGGATTGTATTACTTGTTAGAACTTGTATCAAAAAAAGAAATCCATACAATATATAATTTAATTGATATCATTATTGTGACAATGTTTATTTTTGAACTTTAATCATTTTAAGACTTGTGATATCATTCTTATTACGTGTTGTCTTATGTTGATAGAATGCCTCCCAAAAGGACGTCAACATCTAAAGCACCAACCATGACTCAGGCTGCCATCAAGAAACTAGTTGTTGATAGTGTCACCGCGGCTCTGGAAGCACAAGCTGCAACAATGGCAAGTACTAGTAATCCCAACAGGAACACCAGACCTACTGGAACTCCTGTAACAAAAACGGGAAACTATAAAGAGTTCATAAGCTGTCAACCTTTCTACTTCAATGGTACGGAAGGAGCAGTTGGCCTCATTCGCTGGTTTGAACGGACCGAATCAGTATTTTCTCGTAGCAAATGTGCCGAGGAAAACAAAGTGACATTTGCTACTGGTACCCTGACTGATGATGCCTTGTCCTGGTGGAATGCGTACGCCCAACCTATTAGAATAGAACAAGCCAATAAGATCACTTGGACTGAATTGAAAAGGCTCTTAACAAATAAGTATTGTCCTCGAACTGAAGTCAGGAAAATGGAAGATGAATTTTACAATCTGACTGTAAAAGGAGATGATCTTAAAACTTACATTAGAAGATTCCAGGAATTAGCAGTCTTATGCCCAAACATGGTGCCAAACACCGAGAAACTCATGGAAGCTTTCATCGGAGGATTACCCAGAAGTATTGAAGGAAATGTTACCGCTTCAAAGCCTCAAACTTTGGAGGAAGCCATTAACATAACCCAGAGGTTAATGGATCAAGTAACAAGGCACAATTCTGTGCAGGGAACCAATGATCACAAACGAAAGTTTGATGATAGAAGAACCTTCAACAACAACAACTACCAAAATGACCGTAACAACAACAATGACAACCACAACAATGATCACCACCAACAACAAAATAGAAGGCAGGAAACCTTCAGGGCCTATGCTGCTACCCCAACTGAAAACCGTGGGTATGTTGGACCCCATCCTTTGTGTAAGAGATGCACTCTACATCACACATGACCTTGTACTATCAGATGTCAGACTTGTAACAAAGTGGGCCATCAGACCAGGAACTGCAGAAACAAAGGACCCTCGGACTACTAGATTAGATTCTAGTTATAGTTTTTGTTAGAACCTAACCACGGGATGTGTGGTATAAATAACAACACTTGTCAAATTTTGACTATGTAAAGTATGGAGGCAAGTTGTTCATGATATAATACAGTTATAATCCCGTTATACCTCGCTGTTTTATAATACCGTCATCCAAGGTTGCACCCTGATTTTGTTAAACCTTTCGAAATTGATCTTATGCCAATTAAACTCAGTAGTTTCGACGTCATCATTAGTAAGAATTGGTTATCCAAGTATCATGCTAAAAGAAGTCATCCACATCCCAATCAACGATGAAAACTTTGATTATCCGAGGCGATCGGAGTAAAACTCGACTAAACCTCATATCCTGTATAAAAACCGAAAGGTATATATCCAAGGGATGTCTAGTTTTCATAGCCCAAGTAATACGAAAAACGACTAGAAGACATACCAGTAGTCTAAAAATTTTCGGGAAATTTGAAAATCTACCTGGCCTTCCCCTAGTTCGCCAAGTAGAATTTCAAATCAATTTAATTCCAGAAGCGGCAGTTGTAGCTCGAGCACCTTACAGATTAGCTCCTTTAGAAATGCAGGAACTGTCAAACCAACTTCAAGACCTTGGGGAGCTCCTGTCTTATTTGTTAAAAAGAAAGACGGATCTTTCAGAATGTGTATCGATTACCGAGAGTTGAATAAACTTTCTGTAAATAATCATTACCCATTACCCATGATCGATGACTTACTCGACCAAATTTAAGGTTCGAGTGTTTACTCGAAAATCAACTTAAGGTCTGGTTATCATCAATTGAAAGTAAGGGATGAAGATATTTCCAAGACTGCTTTCAGAACAAGATACGAACACTATAAATTTCAAGTGATGCCATTTGGTTTAACTAACGCACCTGCTGTATTCATGGATCTCATGAATCGTGTGTGTAAACCATACTTGGACAAATTCATCGATGATATTCTTATCTACTCTCGTTATAAAGAAGAACACGCAGATCATCTGAGAATAATTTTGGAATTACTCAGAAAGGAGGAGTTGTATGCCAAATTCTCCAAGTGTGATTATGGATTAGTATCGTGCAATTTAATGTCTCATTATTCTTCTCATGATTTTGGAAAATCATACCGCTAAGGAAACATCTTCTACTTAACGCCATTTTGATATCATGTTTTATGCTTAAGTATGATGATTTATAATCATCTTATTGAAATGAATTAGGATGCTTCTTCATTTGAATAAGGAAATTATAAACCACCGAACTATAAATTTATAAATTCTCAGTTACAAGGATTGGGACGCCTCTGTTTGTAAATGACAAATTATATTGAGTAAACTTAAGTGTATGTCATTCGTACAAACAATTCTCTTTTAATCCGTTTGTACAAATAATTATTTTTCGATCATTTGATCATTATCATTATTACCATCATACAAATAAGTCTCTAGACTTATTTCGATTTGTAAATTGTTCACTAGATTATTTACAAACATCACTCCATCATTCAACTAAATCTCGGGACAAGATTTCTGTAAGGATGGGAGACTATAACAACCTGAAATTTTTATCAATGTAAATATCCATCTATTAAATTAGATGTAATGTACTATCCATCTATTAAAGTATATACCACCTTTTTACAGGGAAATTTTTCGCTTTATTCCATTATGTAACATAGTTTACATAACCAAACTAAACGAGCTCACGCAACAACCAATGCCAACTACAACTATGTTTATATCATGTAAACATCCTAATATTTCAAGTCTATGTTTAAATATTATTTTTACCATGTACGTTATCCATTTAACGTACCGTTTACAATGTTATTCCAAAACAAGCATTAAACGTTAAAAGTTTATATC
>BQNB010138281.1:0-17731 GCA_026074375.1 Tanacetum coccineum | reverse complement strand
TTTGAGGTCGTTTTCTGTGACTTGTGCGTATGGACTATGAAGTAGCACCCCAAGTGGTATTCCGCTGCGTTGTGATTTTGGGGTTGTTACAATATGCGGGAATTAAATCTTACTTGAAAGGATTCAAGCAAGTAGAACTAAGCTAAACTATGATCAATACCTAATTATTCCCTAGGCGGCGGCGCCAAAAACTTAATGTGCGGTTGTCGTATGACTTCTACACGAGAAGTTTTACAACTCCCTAGGCAGTGCACCTAATCGTTGTAGTGTAGTATGGGCAAGACTCGGGGTTGTTTATCGTTCACTCGAGGAATAGGTTGGGAAGGCTTGATCATGGTCTAACATAATTCTAAGGGTTGAGGGGAGATTCTTTTTGTATTTTTGTATTTTATGAAAGCATGTAAAATCATATAATTGAGAGAGTGGTTTGGTTTTAGCTATTAAACTAAATAATAATATAAACTAATGTTGATAACAATAAGATAAAAGATTATGTTTATTTAATCATGTATTATTCTCTAGATTGCTTCTCCTATTGTTGTTACCTTGTCACCCTTATGATGACCTGTGTAACTATTTCCTAAAGCATGAACGAATTACACGAACCTGCCGTCTACTTAGTATGCCGCAAGAGCAACGCACATGCAAGGTAGTATGAAGACTATTACACGGCCCCTAGGAGTTTACTAAGTGCATGTAAAATACATTAAGAGTGGATCAACCATATTAGGGGGCAAGGTAGTATAAAGACTGTTACTTGATGTTATCCTTTCTACACAATCACGTTTCCCTAGACATATCAACATCGATTATAGACAGAAAGCTGGTTTTCTAAGACCTAACGTGTCCATCACAAAGAAGCAACACCACTAAGATCTACATTCTAGTTTCTTACAATCATAATAAACACAATAGGAGGCTTAGCCTAGCATGTAATTAAAGCTGAACATTGATGAATCAAATCAACACATAAGACAATATTGAATGATTAATAAACCCTTACTCTGATTAAAAACATGAGTTGAAGGAAGTACAAAGGTTTTAAGGCCTTAAATTCGTCCCTAACAACTGCTAAACAAACTAGGGTTCGTACCCTCTTCTTATTCTAAAGTTACACCTTCAAAACCCTAAATTCGGGTTTGTACATATAGGAAATTCATTGTGATGGTGTCGCATTTTAATCGTGACGCCGTCATGAAAGAGAATATTCTATATGATGGGCTGGGTCGTGTGCTCTGACGCCATCTTGTAATCTCGTGACACCGTCTTGATCATCGTTGTGACGGCGTTACGTTGTATTTGTGATGCCGTCTCCAGCCACTATAGAGAATTTCTTGAGCCATGTTGGTGTAGGTCCGTAGTCTTGTCTGTTTCTTATCTAAATGTGCCCAAGTCACGTGTATTTCCTCTAAATGCCTTTCAAATGCAAAATACCTGAAAAGGAACGATTAAGTACCTATTTTGGGCATAAACATACGATTTAGGGGGTTAAACGACCCCGAAAAAGTGTATAAAATAACACCACATCAGTTATGAACAAAATTCTTTTATAGTTGGGGCGCAGGGCCGGAGTTGTCATAATTCGACGCCTATGAAAATTCCTTGATTTCATCAAAGTTGATATGAATGGATTCAACTATCAATATGGTCCTCTTGTTGTATACTTGATATCCCTTGGACTGAGTAGAATATCCCACCATAATGCATGGATCCCCTTTCTCCTTCATCTTGTTAAGGTTTTCACTATCTTTGGTTATGTAGCAAGTGCAACCAAAGATGTAAAGGTGTTTGAGAGTCGGTTTCCTGTCATTAATGATGTGATACAGTATCTTTTCGTGTCTGGGGATGATGAGAGATATATTCTAGGTGTAACATGTGGTTGTTATCGCTTCGGCCCAAAAGAATAAAGGAAGTTTAGAAGCCGAAAGCATCGTTCGAGCAACCTCAACAAGAGTACGGTTTCGTCTTTCGACAACGCCATTCTGTTCAGGTGTTTAAGGAGTTGATGTTTGGTGTTTAATTCCTTCTTCTTTAAATTATGCATGGAGTGTCTTGTTCAAGAACTCTGTGCCTCGGTTAGTTCAAACAGTAATGACTTGAGCTTGAAGATTTCATTGAATCATATTTAGATAGTCTTTAAGTACTTCTGGTATCTCATCCTTGGATCTTAAAAAATGAGTTCACGTGTAGCGTGAGTAGTCATCAACAATCACCAGAATGTATTTCTTTCCATTGATGCTTTTAATCCGCATAGGACCACATAAGTCCATATGAAGCAAATTTAACCGTCCTTTAGAACTCGGAACAATCTTTGTCTTGAATGTACTTCTCTTTGCTTTACCTAATTCACAAGATGCACACAGTTGACCCTTGACATATTTCAACTTTGGTAAGCCATTCACAATATCCTTCTTAGAAAGTAGGTTGATGGTGTCAAAGTTAAGATGAGAAATTCTTCGATGCCATAACCATGCTTGAGTTATGATGCCCTTGCCATGAGGTAAATTGGAGTTGGTGAAGATGTTTCTTGAAGAGAAGTTGTATAGAGATCATATCCACAATTACTTGTAAGTAGGTCGTTTCCATGAAGATCTCTAACAAAACAAGTAGATTTATGGAATGCAACCTCCAAATCCGCATCACATAATTGACCAACTGAAAAAAGATTGTGATTGAGGCCTTAGACGTAATAAAAACTCTTGATCGTGATGTTTCCTTGAACCAAATCCCCATATCCAAGAATCGATGCGAATTGATCATTGCCGAACTGTATCGTACCCAGATATTTTTCAACAAAATTACACAACAGCTTGAGGTTTCTCGTCATGTGCTTTGTGCAACCAAAGCCAACAACTGATAGGATGATTTGTATAATATGCAAGAGAATTAGAGGACGATGGAACATTTGAAAAATTGGATCCTAAATCATTTGTGAGTTTTAAGATATTAGCTATCCTAGATGCATTATCTATAGTGGGACTAATTCTTGGTGTCACATTTTCTGTCCTAATTTTAGGCACTCATTTCATTTTTGTTTTAGGAATCTATTTGTATCCTGAAGGACATTGTTTTTCTATCCACCAAGTCCATCCCTTACTCGTGTTCTCATATTGCATCCTAATGTAACTCTTGGATTTCTAGATAGTGGATTCTGAAGCAACTATTTTCTTATGAGGTGTTGCAACAGATTGGTTCACTTTTCTTGTGGGTTTTCTAGAACTAATAGGCACTACATTAGGATTCTTGGTTCTAGCATTCACGTCATTAATAAACTTAGAAACACAAGCATCATGATTCGAATTAAACATACATTTTCCATATGTAGCACAAAAAACTTTAACATTTGAAGTTCTGGACTTTAAACTGTCATTACACGCAGTTACAAACTTTGTTTTATTAGAAAAACTAGAAATCCTATGGTGGTCTTCTACTTCAGTTTTCTTAATCTTCACTTGACTATTGTTTTGCACGACCTTATCTTTCATTTGAGTGCTCCTAAGCTGTGGCCTGCTAACACTAGTTATGTGAATTACTCCTGTAGAAGTGGATACACGAGGATTAGTTTTCCTAAAAGTCTGAGGTAACTGAGATGCTCTAGTTTGTGTTGGCCTAGTGTCCATGCGATACATTCCTGGTTTAATCACATTCATGTTTCTTACAGCTTGTTCTCCAGTTTGAGGCAAAATCTGTGGAGTGATTGATTTTGATAAATTCAGATTCACATTAGTCGTGGGAGAAAACCTCGAGTTTAAAAATGGAGAATTTGAGAAAGGAGTTGGTTTTCCCAAGACTAATGGTTTTTGAGATTTAAACGCATTTGGTTGTCGAACAACTGATGGTTTTTCAAACTTAGTATCCACAGATTTTCCTTTCATTTACTTAATGAGTTTCTTTAACTCACTTATGGCAATGTTCTTGTCTTGTAATTAAGCTTTCAAATCTTGTATTACAAAATATTATTCATTTTGATCTCGAAATGAAGAAGATTCTTGTTGTTTCCAAACTTTGCCATTTTTAAGCTGTTCGTGACACTGTTGTAAAGCAAGTTCAAGAGAAATTGAGTGTTTCTCAACTTTAGAAAAACTTATTAAAAGCTCAATATAAAGTTCTTTACAAACATTTTTAGTTTGTTTAGAAAGCTTAATTTTAAGACATTCACATTCTTCAATTTTCACAAGTAATTCTGTTTTTTCATCAAGACTCTCGAAAGAACACATAATGTCTTTTGAAACACATTCTTGCAAGAGTAGATCAAATTCTTTTGAAAGCTCAGTTTTATCTGTTTGAAGTTTATCAACATCTTTTTCAAGGGATTGAAGATACTTTAAATTTGAAAATATATTTGTTTTAAGTTGTGTTTCAAAAAGTAATGCTCTTGACTTTGTGTCTTGAGTAAGAGGCTAACATGTCTTTAACAAGCAATTTGACATCGTGAGTAATTGGATTTTGCCATTCGTTTTAACACGTTCTTTTCAATTTATGTCAACAACAAATTGGATATTTTCAATGTTAATCATGAGAAAATCAAATGTTTGCTTACTTGGGCTTAATGAAGCTTTTGTAGGCAAATATTTAATTCTTTTTTCAAATTGGTTGTTTGTTTCTAAAAGGATTTTCTAAAAATGTTTCTTCTTACTTCATTGGCAAAAAACTATTGCTCATGAGACTTTTCAATTTGGGATGTAAAAAGTTCGTAAAGACTGTTTTGTTTCGTGTAATCATATGGTTTAACCTTATCTTTACATAATTTTGATCTACTCTCTTCCACAAGGCGAAGTGTTTCTTCATATTCAGGAGCAAATAAATTTACAAGATCATTCTTATCATATTTGATATTGTAAAGACATGGTTTTCTTTTTGAGCTTGCTCGAGGTACAAAGGATTTGCAAAACTACTTTTGCCCAGACCAGTATAATACGAACTCGGTTTAGAAGTCAGCATATGCATGGTTTGAACAGTTTGACCAGTTTTATAAACAACATGGTTTAAAAACTTTATTTGATTTTCCAATTTCTTTGTTTTTACGTTCTTTTAAATCCTTTTTCATTTGTTCCTTTTCTTTTAAAATTTGAGAAATCGTACTTTCATGTGCTAAGATCTTGGTTAAAAGCTTGGCGTTTTCTTTTCTAACACAAAAGTTATATATGATTGAGTTTTTCAAGATTCATATGATGCTGTCGTTTTGTTTGTTCTAATAAACCAAGAGTTCTTCACATTCAAGTTCAGCTTTCTCTTTGTCTTTATGATTTGTTTGGAACTTTTATACTTCTCAAGCTCACTTTTGTAATAAGTCAAATTTTGTTTACTTGACTCAAGATCTTGTTTGCTTGTTTCAAGATCTTGTTTGCTTTTCTCAAGATCTTGTTTAGTTTTTGCAAGATCTTGTTTGCTTTTCTGAAGCTCTTGAGTGATAGACGTGTTTGCTTTCTTTAATTTCCTTTGTGACTTTTTGTTCTCATCAAGAACTAATTTAAAATTAGCAATTAAAGAAGCAAGCAAAACACGTTCATCCTCAGGTTCTTTAGCATTTTGGTCAGCTTGTGCATCATTATCACACTTATCTGATGAATCAGGAGTGACATTACTATCAACCGTTTCCACCACATATGTGTCTTTAATGGATTCAGGTTACTCAGAATGATGTCTGTCAATGGCAAACACATTATAGTCATCATCTTTAATGTAACCGTATTTCTAATGCTTAGTCATCATAGTACATCCATGAATCTGCATTGAAACCATCCTGATCTTGCCATATACATGTAATGTGCTTCTAGTTCTTGTTCATCCGGCTATTCATCAGTGTCAGCTAGCCAATCACCCTGCTCTGCACTTAGAGGCACACCTTTCTCCTCTTGCTTGCATAACATCATCTTTTCTTTATGATAAACATAGTCTTTTGCCCGTTTTGGTTTCCTTTTGTGATACTTATAGTCTTTTGCCTGTTTTGGTTTCCTGCACTCCTTAGCAAAATGCCCAAACCCCTTGCAATTGAAACAATATATCCCAAACTACTGCACTACCTGATTTCCTATAGTTTCCCTAGCCCTAACAACTGTTCTAGCCCTCTGATTCACAAACTACCCAATTTCTGAAGAAGTATCCACATTCTTGTTTCTGGTGTTTGATGAAGTTCTAAGGTTGTTGTTGGTAGGTTTATAGATGTTCTTGATGTATTTTGCAATGAGAGCCAAGTTTTTCTGCATATCCTTATCTCTCTGACCCTATTCTGAATCAATGTATACTTCTTCTTTAGGTGCTGACTCAGATGAAGGTGTAATTGGTTTGGCTATCTCTTTGCCTTGTAGGAGCATGATATCTGGTGGACGGTGTTTATCTTGATGATGATGCATAGGGTTTGTGAGTTTTTGGTGCTTTATAATGAGTATCTGGATAGTGTTGTGCAACAGAAACAAGTGCGATATGATTAGCATTTCTTGCAATCTTTTCAGTTTGGATTTTATTAACTTTATTTTGATGTTGCTTTAAAATGTCTAAAAGTCTGTGGTATAAGACCATGTCCAAGTCTTGTTGTTGCTTGACAATTGTAACAAACCTTGACCATTCTGGTTGAAGTTGTTGTAGAAACTAAACATTCACATGCATGGTGTCAACCTTCAGATTGTTCCTTACCATTTTATTCATCATCTTGTAGCATCTGGAGTAATATGACTCAATGGATCCCCCATCTCTAGAAGTGAACTTACCAAACTCCTAAAACAACTTAGTCTTCACATCTTGCTTGTTGATAGACTCTTCTTGCTGTAAATGTTCAATAGCAAGCCACATTTTCCTAGCAGTAGAATAAGAATCCACTGTTAAGTATATGTCATCACCAATTCCATTGAGTATCATATGAATTGCTTCAGCTTCAGCATTAATTATTTTTCTGCTCTCTAGTGTGGCATTGGCATAATTTTCTTGTTCAACTCTGCGTGGTTATGCTGGTTGTTCTTGTTATCCCAAATAACTAAGATCCAAACACAACTAATAAGCTAAACCAATAAGCCTACACGAACTAAATAAGCTAGAAAAGAGAAAGAAGTTTAGAGAAAGAAACAACGAGAGAAAGATTAGATTGAGAGGAAATACATACAAATGTAAGAAACACCCTCTCCATGTGTGGAGAGGGTCCTATTTATAGTCACATACCCTTTACCTAGGCGTATGGACTTCATCTTGGGCCGAGCTTGGTTTGTGTTGGGCTTTAGCCCGATACATGGACAATATTAGCTTAAAGTCCAAGCCCGTTAAACCTGACTAGCCTATTACATAACAACACTATTTACGACTAAGACGACCAAAAACATTCTTGTTCTACTTATATAAAAATAAGGCTAACAATCTTCCCCAATGTTGAAGTCTTTTTGATCTCCCCAACGTTGATGTTCTTGATGGAGGTTATCTTGATTTGAATTTATCTTCCCCAATGTTGAAGATATGATGTTTGAGCTTTGCCTTCTTTGGTCTTGTCTTTGTCTTTTCTTGTTTGTAATGGCTTTTTTCATTCATGATTTAGACGACCGATAACATTCTTTCGGTGTCATTTATGTGATTATGATCTTGAGCCTTCATCTTTTGACTTTGAGTTCTTGAGATCTTTCATCTTGCATCATCTCTTTGACTTGAATCATCTTGATTTGACTTTCTTAATCAACTTGTGCTCTTGACCGACATACTCATACTTATTGCATTCTTGTTTGACTTATATGAACATAAGGCTAACAATCTCCCCAAAATATGATTCTTGATTTGACTTTGAAGATCTTTGAGGAAGTTTAGGATCAACAATCTTGATGCTAAATGATTGAATTTTAGAGCTTGAGTATGAGTATGTGTCAATGAATCCGACTTTGCTGGTACATGCACATGTTTCTGCAACACTCGACGTTAGAACCTGCATTTAAAACAGGTTAGTTTATAAACACACCTAATTATGGACAAAAGTATATTTTCACTTCTATCGATATACAGTTGCAAATCTAACCACGGTTCCTAGTTAGAATCAGTAAGAAAATACTGCATGTAGATCAGATAGAATTCATAGATATCTTCTTGATAGTTTCGCAACTGTACACCTCGTTCTCGTTATCGAGGAGCTGTCTCAAAGCAACAACACGGTAAGAACATTAATCAGATAGTTACTATATTCTGATTAACGAATCGACATATCCTATACTGATCACAAATCGATATCCATTGTCACAAGTTCGATTTCATATAGAATTCTGCGCAAGTCACCTACCAAGAGCTTGTTTGATGTTGGCTCAAGCAGGATTCTCCATCTTCAACTGTGAATACCTTAAGTATCACTCGATGTTTCTGACCAAACTCCTCAAAGATCAATCGTAGGACACTCTTGAGTTGACAGCTGTGTGAACTTTATGGTGTTCCAACAAGTGTAATTTGACATGTGTCCCTAATGATATATATAATTTGATCACTTCTACCTTCTAGGCTCTAGACTCCGAGATTTGTGCACTATGAGGTTATAGGTAATCGTAGCTGGAGCAGACTGCCAACTATTCAACATCAACCAATCTCAAGACAGTGAGATATCAATAAGATAATGCTGTTATTTTGTGGTTAAATGAGACAAGTTTTTTTTTAGAGAAACTACGAATGGCTGGACTCAGGTTGTGAGCATTGCATCACTGGTCCTATTGACGGCTTTGTTTTAATACCAACAAAATCATCTTTGTGTTTGGTAGATTCTCATGTATTGACCCAGTTTCGCCTAAGGTTGGTGTGGAGGGCTTTCTTTCTTTTCCACCCTGTATTCCATACATATCTTTTTAATTCCTTCAACCCTTCAATGCTTACCAAACCTCGACACTTACACCTTGTTTGATTGTTCCAGTGTTAGCTAGCTATCAATATTTAGCGACCATTCTTCCCCTTATCCTTCTATTCATCTCCAATCAAACCTAAGCGACCACTCATCTCACTAGAATGTCTTGGTAGATCCCTCAGTTCTGTGGTTGGATCATAGGGCTTATTCTCCTAACGTAAGCCACCATTTATGAAACTTCATCAAAAACGTCGCAAAGATTAATTGGTTTTTCTGAGGCTTTAGAGAATTGAACCATAAAACCATTTTTTGACATTTTGAATACTTCCCCCTACGACCATGAAAAACCGAGACAAATCGATAATTGTTTAGCACATGAAGAAAGAGTTGAACTTAGAGTCTTAATAGATCACATTCTTCTATAATCACATTTTAATCACATTTTCTCTTCTTTTTTAACTAAAAAATAACATTTAGTATTTGATACTAATTGATTAAAATTTTATTATAGAAAATATTCATCGGGGAGGAAAAATTATTCCACGACTATTGCATGAATTTAAGATCTAATACAGCATCCCCTTATCACACACAGTAATGGGATAAACACTAATTTTTAAAACTAGACGTTACAAACACGAAAAAAATGAATATGACAACCCACAAATATTTGAAGACGGGAGTGATATGCCTTATGAACAATGTATATTATAAATTGACATTATAACTTCTCCCACATTTTAATTTTATCGAAAAATGTTTTTTTGATACATAAAATATACAATTAAGATATGTAACCAACAAAATATAAAAGGCTTTGTTTTAAAAGCACCCCCTTGAATTAAATTCACTTGTTTAAGATGACATTGGTTGATCAATTTCTTTTTACCCATTGTACCACATATAAACATTTAAAAAATACTGCTAACCAAATGCGTTTAATTAAATTGAAAAGGAAGTGTTGAAGCACCAATTTTTTCTAAAAATACCTACTTTTTTTTATAGAAAGAAACCACAATTATATTATAAAGCAGTATTTAAATTGAAATTTCTTCTTTTGAAAATGTGTTCCAATCGAATTTCATAAAATAACCATGATAGAAGACTTCTTCTCTTTCTCTATTTAAAGCATAAGCGCACTGAAACTACACTCTCCACTATACATCTACGGGTCCAGTTATGCACTGAAATGTACATAAGTCATAAAGAAAAATTTAGAAATGAACATGTGTATGAAAAGTAGTTGAAGACTCTTGCTCTAACTTCATTTACACGCCCCCAGTGTCCAGATGTGAATCAACTACTATTTTTATAGGTTCGTAAACTGTTATCGGTCCCAAAAGACACACAATGTCGAGAAGATTGCTTTTTGTACTTATTGAAATTTTCTAATTTTATATTATGCTTTATTTCTATAGTTTTTATATTTTTCTATTTTTTTGTGGTTTCTATATCTTTTGTATTTAAAAAAATAATAATTTTATAAATCAAAATATAAAGAATAAATATCATATGCAAGCAAATATGAATGTTTCCCATCAGCAAACATTGTTACTAGTATAAGTAGATTAGTTTGAACTCAGGTTGGTTGGTTTGACGTTTGTCGGATGAGCATTCAGCACTAGAACTACCGAAGAAGACTGTGAAACAACTTGATTTTCCTCCAATGAAAATATTCATCGAAGGAAAGGACCGAATAGAACTTTACATTTTAAAATTCCAACTCTATTCATTGAATTGTCATAACTATCGAGTCTGTTGAAGGAACTCAGTTGACATTTTGTGTTACACGAAGGCTTGAACCAATTTGTTCAACATCATTTGACCAATTGCGACTACGATGGCTTGAAACTGTTGTTTTCAAACATACATTCGACATTGTGGGTCGATGCTTTGAACTTTGTGTTTAAACATCATTCCTTTATGTACTTCATTTGTGAATCTACTTTGACAATAGGTTTCATGAATCATCAATCGTCATCTTTCTCAGCAACCATACTAGAAGATTTTCCTTGTTTGACATTACATAGGTACCTGCATTTAAATTCAGACTTTTGTTACTTATGAACATTGATTAGAGATGTACTTTGCACTTACATCTAGGAGTTTGTTTCTGTCATTCATGAATATTTGAGATTTCTACATTTGAACATGTGGAAGGTTCACTAGTCACCTTGCTTTGTGGTAAGTAGTCGAAATAACTTTCCATGAGGAATCTCACCTAAGACTCAACAGATTCTTGATAATATTCTATTCGTGGTTTCCACCTAATATCCAGCTTTTCTAGGGATTGTTTTTCTCATACACAATCAAGAAGTTTTTATTGGGAGCAAAACTTTATGTCCTGTGATGATATGCCCTACCAAGTTTCTGAGTATGAACACATTTGATCTAGCGTTGTATACTATGTTTCTAGTCTTGTAGATTGAATCTTAGCCTGTGAAAGTCACTTCCTTCAGGAGTTTTGTTATATAAGCATCATCAGATTTTTTCATTACAAGACATCACTTACGACATGTATAGACAAATAAAGTGGTTTGGAAATCTGAAAAAGAACTAGAATTCTTACAGTAATCTCTTCGCTTTGGGCACAGTCGTTATTCGTTTATCGAACGATTCTTAGATTACGAGCCAAACTTCTAGTAGATGATTAAGGAGTGCTCCAAGGTTTTGGTTTGAGCTACTATCACTATGCTTTGAAACTCTAGCAAAAGGCGATCACACTAAGTACTTTTTGAGTTCCTACTACCGTTTCTTGTGTCTTTTTCCTAGATCATCACCATCTAGATAGTATATATGAACCATTGTCATTGAACTAAACTCTTGCCTTTTCTTCTATAACTTATTCCTAGACTTCCGCTAGATGCAATCATATATCTAGTTTTGCAAAACGCATTCTCTTCTCTTAGGTGCAAATAGTATCGAGTTTACTGGTCTTTGAACAAAACTTGTTATTCATGATCAAACTTGGAGCAAACCGTGTTTTGGACATTTGAGGTTTCTTTCAGATTTCACTGCATTCGGATTGTCTAAAACCACAGATTGTTTTCTAGTGAGTGTGAAAATTCGATTTCCCCAAGATTGATGTTTTAAGCCGAATTATATCTCTACACTATTCTTTAATCTTATTCTCCTTAAGTCAGTTTCTCAAAGCACAGCAATTGCACAAAACCTTTGTCTTGAGAATATGGAGCCTTTTAAATCACAATATTAGCCAGCAATAGAAGTTGTTATTGTTTTATAGTCTTTAGATCTCTTAATTTACACATAGAATCCAAACCAAATCGTTGGATGGGCTTCTTTTCAAAGCTCCTCATTTTTCCTTACGTAATTTAGTTTAGCAACCCTGTGTATTCTAAAGTTCGATGTCATTGTTTTCAAGTAACTTCAATTTTCTCTTTTTGATCTTAGGCTTTATTACTTGTTTCATATTAAAATGTTGACCATGTTGCCCTAATTTTAAAAGCTTCTTGACTTTGCTATATTACAGTTCAAGAGCAATACAATGTCTTCACCATTCTTGAAAAATCCTTTTTGAAATTGGGCAACGGTTCTTTTGAGTAACATATTTTCAGACCGAGTGATTCTGTATGAATATTTCAGTTTGTCTGGTATATCAGTGTATGAATCAAGCATTAAGAGACTTTGAACTACCATGTTTCTTCAGATACTGGTCCAACCCTACACCTTGGGTCTCTGATATCTGCATCATCAGCAACTGTAACATTCCCAGACCTGCTGCTTGATACCTCTGCACTTCTGATCTCTGTCTTCCACTACTTTCGAGGTGACGAACATAAATCAACATCCCAATGGCTATTACTACATCGAAATCAATTGTACTCTCTGCGTCTTCATATACCTTTTATTCACCCTCTATCACATACTGTCTTTGATGACGGTTGTTCAGCACAATGTACTCTTGACATTACCCATTGTTGGAGTAGTGAATCTTTGAAGGTTTAACCTCTAGATTCAAGGATATTCAACAAAGTACTTTTTTAGTCATTTACCTCTGTCAAAATCAAAAGTACATTGTGAATTCGATTGATAACTTCCTGAAACTGTTGAGTTTACCACCCAAAAAGGCTGCATGGATCCATCTTCTTGTAAATTCATCTATTTTTCAATTGAGCTTTTGTAGTTAATCATACCTTTGAGGTGGCGATTGTACTTGTACAATGGCGTATCAACATTTGACCAAAGATGACATTAATGCCCATGTTGAATCCAAGGTTCGATGCAAGTGCCTTTCTTAAGTCTTCTTAAAAAGATAACGTGAATGGTGTGAATCAGAAGAGATTGAAAATATGCCATGGCATCTTTCTTTTTGCGTGAATCTTTATTTGATTGCATGTACATCTTTGAGTTGCAGAATCCAAGACTTGGCTTTCCTTTACTGATTTTCTTTTGGATGCAGTCTCTGAAATTATCTGACATCTTCTTCTCAAAACAAGTGTTTGTATGACAACTAAATCACTTTCAATGAATCACAACATTCCAATGCTTGAATTGGATTTGAATGATATTCTTGTGTCTGATCAACTTCTTTATTGTTTCAAACAATTGCAGAGTTCGGGTCTGTTGATGAAGAATTAACTCCACGTATGTATTTCCCATGGAAGCCGGTGGGGGCCATGTTTCATGATCATTGCATCTTGAAGGATTGAGCATTAAAACTTGTGTATATTTGCATACAGCGCTTTGAATCTGAATTGAAAAGCATTTTCAACTTTGTTCAAGTCCTTGTCAAAGTAGTGTAGCAAATCATCTAAGAAGGTATATCTTTTAGTAAGAGATGTTGTTTCTATTAGTCTAAATCCCAAGTCTGTACATAGATGCTCTTCTTGCAGATAGGCATGGAGTAACCAAAATCTTGTAAAGTTTTTTATGAGTAGAAACTTGAATTGTGACCTTGACTCTCAAGACTGTTAATGCAATCTACTTCTTAAAGTGTGTGTCTTCCTCATGAACTTTAGAAGTTAAACCACCAAGAAACTGTGTCCTTTGAGTGAAGAACACTTGATGTTTGAGTTGGCATGGTGGACTTATTGGAATTTGGCGATTTAAATAGATGTGAAAATGTATTCAATCTTAAGTAATTTGGAAGTGATTTAGTAGTGGTTTTGTGATTTTCTCTTTAGAAAAATTCTATATTCTCCTTGCTACTTCACCTTGTTAAATAGCCTTGTTAAATCACCTTGTTAAATCGCCTTGTTAACCCGCCTTTTTCTCTAAATAGACCTTGTTAAATCGCCTTGTTAATAGGTCATAGTGAAGGTTGCAGGTATATAACTTGTTAAATCGCCTTGTTCCAAATATGGCCTTGTTAAATCGCCTTGTTAAAATACCTTGGTTTAATAGCCTTGTTAAGATCGCCATGTTACAAATCACCTTTGAAAAAATTGTATATAAATTCGCCTTTGAAGAAATTGCTAAAAACTCGCCTTGTGAAGAAATTTGTTAAATCGCCTATGTGAAGAAATTGTTAAATCCGCCTTGTCACTGTGCACTGGCTCAAAATTACGATTCGGCCTTCTACTAGGACTGAGCTCAAATTTCTAAAAACAAAAAGAACAAAATTTTTGACATTTTTTGATCTACAGCTCATATTTTCCTTGTACCACTCTCCTTATCTGAACCCTATGTAGATATCCAATAAAAAACTAAACTTTCTAAAATCGAAATTTGGACTAACAAAAAAAATATTGAAATCTAAATTAAAAGCACACAAAATTCTTTTTTGAACCAAAAACCTTAAAAAAGATCTAAACCTTGTTAGATGCGAGCGTTACTCTTAGAATTTTCTCTTGTACTTCTCACTAAAACCCTCAGGATTAGACAAAGAGAAAATTCCAAACTTTATTGGTATTGAACACAAAAAAAAGAAATTTTTTGTGATGTAGAGTTTTCGAACACAAAACAAAGACCATACGAACAAAAAAACCCACACTAAATCACACAAAAACAAACAATACCCACCTTGGCGTAGATACACACAAAGTTCTCCTAACTCTCCTCCCCTCGATACCAAAACTTAACCCTCACATCACAACAATAAGGCAATACAAATAAGCAATAAGCTAAGGAGAAAAAGTCAGAAAGAAAGAAAGAAAATAAGAAGATGAGAGAAACAAAT
The DNA here is from genome assembly GCA_026074375.1 of Tanacetum coccineum. NCBI lineage: Eukaryota > Viridiplantae > Streptophyta > Magnoliopsida > Asterales > Asteraceae > Tanacetum > Tanacetum coccineum. Next base: position 2,801 of record BQNB010138281.1, on the reverse strand, counting down.
ATGGAAGATAGATTAGAGAAGAAAAGAGAAATGAGAATATTACACATACTCATACAAATGTCAAGTAAATTGCAACCAACACCCTCTCCATGTGGTCTGGAGAGGTCCATTAATATCTCATACCCTACCCAATGAAGTTATGGACTTTTACCTCTCTTGGGTCGGCTTTGCTCTTGTATTAGTGGGCTTTTAATACCAAAACACGGACAATATTAAGATTAAGATCCACCCAGTCCCGACTCAGCCTATTACTTAACAAGACTAATTATCACTATAAAGACCGACTACACATGCTGTTTGTACTTAAATAATATAAGGCTAACACTTTTATCTTTAGCTCAGTCCTTTCAGTTAGACTTTTCGCTTCCTTCTGCTCATTCCCTCTCACACACACACACTCACTGATAGCACTGCTTATGGTTTTTGCCCGCTGTATAGCCATTCTTCAGCCTTTCGCATCCTCGACATCATTCGGCCCTAAGTTCAAGACTCCTTTGTAGAATCCCTTAAGCTTTTGGTATGAGGGGGGGCTGAGAAATTCCATTCAATTTTATCTCTTCATTCACTTACCTTAATAACCCTTTGCATCTATTAGTTACAGTAATGGCGGGATCTTGTTGTCATTGTTCATTAGGTGTCTGTGTTTAAAACCTCTGATGTAACCGCATCCATTTGTACACAAGTTAAACTTCTCTTCATTACCCAATTGTGAATGGTCAAACATAATTCATTCCAAACCGTTTTTGCATAATCCCAACTTCACTTAGAAACGATTCGGCCAAAATAACATCGCCCATTCTTATCATCATGGATGACGATAACATAACCCATAACATCTATAACTAGTGGACAAATCTTTAAGATAGAAAAAGTCCCCACAACAAAGATCTATGTTCATTAAGGTTTCCAACTACATTATTTCCCTTTGTATCCATTTTGTCCCTCCTTATAGAGTTATTGAAACCTTTATTATAGAGTTGTAGAATTCCCTAAACATCACATTAACGGACAAAATTGGTAAATAATTAGCATTTACATGTTCAAAACCTATCATGCATGATAATCTTAAGTTAAAGGCACAATTAATATGGATCTTCTGGTCAAAGTCACAAAAACTAAGGTACTCGTTAAAACTTTCATTATTCCTAGTCTTGATTATGTCAATCATGGTCTCATTAATTACCTCACCTTCCTCAATGGTGGGTATCAAATCATCAACTTGATCTCTCCTAAGTTATAATGGTACAGTAAGATCATTCAATTCGATGTAATCTCCATATAAAGGGTCTAATGATCTATTTAACACCAAAGTCTCTCCCATTATCCTAGCTTCTAAATCAAGTTCCATTCTTTCTCTTAAGATTAACATGTAGACCTTCTTAATCAGACTACTAGCAGGTTTAACACTTTTGAAAATAATTTTATCATCCCCCACCCTCAAAATAATCTTTATTTTGAACACATCAATCTTAGCATGGCCGATAGACAAAAATGGTCTTCTGAGGATCAAGGGCACTTTTACATCCTTAGGCATATCAAGAATTATAAAGTCTACGGGAAAAACAAATTTACCAATGCCTAATAGCACGTTTTCAGCAATTCCTTTTGGATATTTCACAGTCCTATTTGCTAATTCAACTGTCAACATAGTGTTAGCTAATTCGCCTAAACCTAAGTTAAGGTAGGTCTAGAGAGGCATGACACTTACGCTAGCTCCTAAGTCGGAAAGGGCATTATCTAAGCAAACATTATTAATATAGAAAGGTAAAGTGAGACTTCTTTTGTCTTTCTCCTTCTAGGGTATGGAATTATCGATATGTGAAGCTCCATATGAGTAAGCTTCTGAGAATTGCGATCTATACGATCCTTTCTTTTCTTTACACTAGTAATCATTCAAATGAATTAGAAACGGGATTATCATTTGTCTTGACTCGAACATTAGTCTTCTGTTCTGTGGGGTGGATACAGCGTATTGGGGGTGATCTAATACGACGTATCCGGTTTGAATCAGCTTCAACAGTAGTCGAGATCGACTTGACATTATCTCTCGGTTGGCTTCAGTAGAGCTAGGTAGGCTTCTTAATCCTCTTTCTTGTAATACCTTGCTTATTTTCCCTATTTGAATCTCCAAAGTTTTAATCGAAGCTCTTTGGTTTCGTACGGCAGTATTCGTCAAATCTTGAATTTCTTTATTCATGTTGGAGTTTTCTTCACGTCTTTTCACTGATTTACTCATGAACTTGATCAGGGTTTCTTCCATAGATTTTCTTCGTTTTTGATACAAAGGGTTTGCATTGTTCCTCTGGTAGAATCCCGGGGCTGTTGCTCTATATCCCCCTCCTTGGAAAGGTTCACCAAATTGAGTGTAGTAAGCTTCTTCGAGGGTTTTACCATCTTCTTTGAGTGGGCAATCTTTGGTGTAGTGGGGTTATTTATATTGTTCACATCCTACTTGAGCAACATAAACCTTTGCATTCACCTTCTTGATTTCCCTTCCAAGATTGTTGAGTTGAGCTTGAATTGCAGCTAATCCAGCAAAAGTTTTAGTACTTCTTGTCCTAGATGTTCCATTGTGCCATTTTTAAGAGTATTAAGCCATTTCTTGAATGGCTAGTTTTGCATCGACAACAGTCTTAGATGGCATGGCACCTTTTGAATCAAGAATCTGTCTAGTTGGGACATCCAATCCGTTATAAAACAAGATTACCTCTTGCATCTCCGTTAAATGGTGTTGAGAACACTTCATCAAGAGTTCTTTAAATCACTCCCATGCTTGGTTAAGGGTTTCATCCGATTCTTGC
>BQNB010138280.1:1414-17731 GCA_026074375.1 Tanacetum coccineum | reverse complement strand
GAGGCTTCACCTCACACAAGAAACACAGCAAGAAGAAGAAGCAAGCAAAAGGACTTCTATAAAAGGAAGAAACACAAGCCGAATTACGGGACCCAATTTTTATGTTTTTTTTGTTAAAATTTAAATTCTATGTCTTTCTTTTAATCATCTAAGTGTATTCAGTTCACTTTTTAAGTTCATGTTGTAACAATGTTCAGTTTTAATAAAAGTTAAAAGGTGTTTGAGAAAAATTGCATTTGTCGAAATTACAAGTATAATTGAAGTCATTTAATTCTGTTTAAATCATTTAAAGATATGTTAGAAAGATATTAAACCCCATTTATAAGTGATTATCTTAGCCTTTACTTCATTAAAAAGGGCTAAAAACCCGTATTAAGAAATTAAGGGAGTGTTTGGTTTAAGCTTGAAAATGGGTCATTTGGGGTTTTGCATGGGTCAAGTGCACTCAGCCACTTTTGGCTGAGTGTGTAGGTTTAATTAATCCATTAAAAACACCACCTTTAGTTTGGAAATAAGTTTTTGAGTGCCCTTTTGGTTTCTGTCAAAATCTGAAAAAGCCACCTTGAGCTTAAGTGCTCAAGCTGCATAAGCAGCTTAAGCACATTGTTTAAGTGCTCTTTGGTGTTGTTTCTACCCATAAACCCAAGCCCTTGTTGCTGTCCCTTGGGTTTGACCAAGTTTAAGTCAAATTTGGCTTTGCATTTTTTTTAGAACCCTCAAATTCAAGCCACAATTTCAGCAGCTTATATTGTTTCCTAAGCTCTCATCTTTTGAATATAAGCTCATTAGGCACCCCTTTGATTCTGTTTGTGTTTTGTTTTGGCTAATAAGCTCTTGAGGGCTTATATTCATAAGCCCAAATAAGCCCCCTCACCACTGCTTAATGTCCCCTGGTGCTGAGCACCCAATCCCAGCCCCCTTTTCCAGCTTATTTATCTATTAGACTCCTAGTTTTTTTTGCTTTTTAGTGTAGTCTATAAGTAGCCCTTTAAGCCCCCAAAGTAGCTCAGCTTAATTCCTTTTCTAGCATGGTTTAATTTAGGCTTAAAGTAGCACCTTTTCTGTTTTTATAATAAGCTGTTAACATAGCTTAACAATAAAACAGCTTATTTTAGGGCTTAATCTAGGTTCCCTTAGCTTATTTAGGTCTCCCTTGGCCTTATTAGCTTATTCCCATAGTCTTAGCTTATTTTGTAGCTTAAAATCCCAAAAAGAAAAGAGAAAAAAAAGCCATTAAGGCTCATTAAGCTGCTGTGATTTTCAGCTTATATTTTTGGCTTATTTAGTGGGTTTCAGCCTTTAGTCCTTTTATAAAAAATGATAAGCTGAAACCCCTGAACAAGGGCTTCGTAGCACCCTCAAGGAAAAAGCAAATAAACCCATAAGCTTATTTAGTCGGATCTATCCTTTCAGCCCATAATGACACCACTTATTTCTAAGCTTATTAAGCCATACTTAAAAATCATAAGTGCTTTACAAAAATGTTCCCTACTTAACTGATAAATAAGATTTGCTTTCTTTGAGATTTTTATTTTTTTTTTTTTATTTTTGTATTTTAGTTATTAGCTAATACACACTGCTAGGACTAGTGTAATTCGAGTGGTCATTATCTAAATCTCTGAATTAATTGATTTAACTAGTGTGTTAAAAATATTTATGAATTTTTATAATTATGTGTCATTATAAAATAAACCGATGGTATATTAATTTTATTATTGGATATTTTGTGTGGTTGTTTTATTGGCCCGTGAAAAGTTGAGAAGGCTTTTAAATTAATGTAATTGTGGCCGGTAGTGATGGAAACATGACAGTATTTTAACGCTGCTCCATCACCAAGAGTAACCCACATCCGTCACTCACATAGGCCCATCAAGTGTAAATTTGAACTTATACACTTACACTATAAAGTCCCATCTATGTAAAGTATCGCCTGTTACCCAAGATCGCCTTTGCCCTTATTTGTCCTTTCACTGTAGTTCCCTTTAGTTTTTAAAAATTTTAGCCTTAAGTTAGTTTACCTTTAAATTTAAATTACATTAAAATAGGAGTTTAGATTTAACTTAGTTAATTACTTTTAATTCAAACAGTTTAACTTTTTAGGGCTTTTTATATTTTTAGATCTTCCTCAACTTTTTCTTCTATTAATCTATTTTTTTTAGATTTTTTTTACAGTTATATTTTTTTGACGTTTCTTATATATAATTAGCATTAAATTAGATTTTTTAAATCTTAGAAAAATCATAAAAAAAACAAAAATTAACAAAAAAAATATTTTTCCCTTTTTTAGAAAATTATTCTTTAATCAGATAGTTGTTAGGGAAAATTAAAAACATGTGTAGGGCAACTTCATTTGCTTAAAAACATTCAGTTCCGGGTCCCGTTTCCCGAGCCCGGATTTTTCGTTTCTCTTACTCCGTTATTTGTTCGTTCTTTTCACTCCGTTTTTGAATTTTTCTTACCTTTCTTTACAAGTCAGACATATTCTTCATTTATTTAATTTTAAAATTAATTTACTAGGACTTTATTTTTCTGTAATTTTTAGTTTTAGCCTGCGATTTACATTCCCGGTAGTGTAAAATTGGCATGTTTTAATTTAAGTATTAGTATTATTTATTATTAGTTAAGTATTTTTTTTGCCTAATTACGTTCCCCTGTAGATTTCTAGGATTTTCATTGCCTATTATTTATGCCCCAGTAGTTTAGGATTTACTCAGTATAAACTATTCTGTTTCACTTAGTAATATTTAAAGATTCCCTCTTTTCCACTGCTTTGTTATTCCCGTAGAATAATTTTAGTTTTCATTAATTATTTTAGTATTATCTAGTTAAAAAATCAAAAATCAATTGTTTTCTCAATTCAAATCATCACATTCCTCGTACTTCGATTTACCATTCCAATCCTCGTTGGGGAAAGCACTTTATGGTCGAAAGTGTCGTTCACCTGTTTATTGGGCCGAGGTTAGAGAAGTTCAACTCACTAGTCCAGAAATAGTGCAAGAAACAATTGAGAAGATCGTTCAAATCAAGCAAAGGATGCAAGTCGCCCATGATAGGCAAAAGAGTTATGCCGATTTAAAGCGTAAGTTGATGGAATTCCAATTTGGGGGTGTTACAACACTTAAGTAATTTATTGCCAAAAATAATAGGTAATGTAAAAAAGAAGCACATTGTAGAAGCGAATTTCTTAAATTAAAAACATTATAAATTAAACATCATAACACTCGATCACCAAATACAAACTAATTAAATATACTAATTATTGCTATTTTTAAAACACCTCTAAAAGTTAAAAAAAACATGTTATGATATATATTCTAGAAACTAATCAAGCACATGTGATGGTACACATGGTTTTGAAACCGGACCTGACCAAATGGTTCAACCCAGACTCAAGTTGCCTCTAGTTTGGATAACTAATAAAAGTCGTCCAAAAATGAATCGGAAAGGACCGGTCGAAACTGGTGAAAAACGGGTGAACCCTTATACACTGGTGAACCGGGTTGGACCAATGAGCATTTTCTTTTTTTGTTCTTCGGTGAATCAACTAATCAATTTTCTTTTGTTGATGGCTAGACTTTAATCACAAGGTACCCGCTGCCACAACGCGCGGTACCCTGCTAGTATATTATCATACAAAAATCATAAATACTGTAATATTGAACTCTTTTTAATGGTAATTTTAAAACCATTTTAATGGTTGACCTTTTTAAAATTGTTTTTTTGTTGAGGAGATGTTTAGGGTATGTATGTTTTTTTTCTAAATTTTTTTCAAAACTGCAACATAACATGTTAATGTTACTTCTTTTGCCTAATGTATATGCGCATACTGTATAATGCATAGTTTGAAATTTCATATTATACTTTAGTTCCAAAATAATATAACATTGAATATTAAATAAAGATAAAATTAATTAATTAGCTTTAGAGCTTTGTTTTTGTGACATAAATCTTTACTTATTAATGAAAGTTAATTAGATCAATTTAATCATTAATGTTAATTAATTTTTTATTCATTGCAATGATTCTTTAGTAAAGCAATTTAATTAATTCCTTATTTATTGCAAAAACTTAAATTTTATAGATACGATACTTGACGACACCCGTGCATTGCATCGGGCTAAGTCTGTGGGTTGAGAATTAGGATTTGCTAAATGATAAGGGGCACTTGATTACACCCGTACATTGCATCAGGCTTGTTTTTGTGTTAAATCTTTTTGTTAATTATGTGACACATAGTATAAGTTCATAACTCGATTTTCATGTTTGGAAGAAGATTTGTATTGCCATGTAGTTTGGGTTTGTAGTAAATGTAAGTAAATGCGTTTTGTAGTTGTATCTTTGTCAATGCATTGCAATTGAGGGATTACCAAAATCTAATGAATAGTCTCTGAATATGTGATTGATCTTGTTTTAAGTTTTAATAATTGTTCAACAGTTGCTTTCATTGTCTTGCTTTAGTAAATGTGTATTGATATGCATCACAGTTCTGGGTATAGAGTATTTTGTATACGGAAACTGATTATCCAGCTCAATTCAATAATTGGCGAATGTTTGCAAACTTGTTGAACATAACAGGAAGAATTATAACATTGCGAATGAAATTATAGAACGTGTACTATCGAATGTATAAAATGTTAGGAATTCAATAACATTTGCGATTCTATTTTTTTACTTTTTCCTAACAACTCTACTATGGAAACTCGAAAATGTCCTGCCCACGACCCTAGTTGCAGATTGTAGGATTCCAAGCTTGGGTTGCTTAATCTGACCCTGATTCATCGACAATGCATCTAAAAAAATAAGATAGACAAAGTTTGTTGTTAATATTTGGACAATCAAGTTCAATTCAATTAATGGTGAGCACCGACAAACTTGTCCAAGATCACTAAAAGAAAAATAACAATGTAACACAAAAGCCATGAAAGTTGTACTGTCTAAGGCATAAAATGCCAACGATTCAAAAACATGTGTGATCCCAATTGTTTAAATTTTCCTAACTTCTTTATTGCATAAACTTTAGCTGATGTTGCCCACGTTCATAGTTGTCTTTAGGTTCCCAACGTGCGCCGATTACTCTGTCTCAGAGTCATCAATAACGTGTCTGAAATAATTAGATAAGCAAAATAACTTGTTAGTATTTGATTTTACATTGACAGGTTAAGAAAGTATGTTGGCTTAGTAAACCTTTTGTTTTTTCTCTTTTCGGCAAAACAACCCCTTCCACTGATTTTGGCTGTGTTTCTACAACAAAGGATGCTTCGGTATTGGAATCTTCAAGGTCCACTCTAACATAAGGACAACCTACCAAACATGTAAGTCGTCTACACAAAGCTATCTTGATTTAAATTGTTTCATTTGTTGAGTAACGATGGAAGGCAATAAAGTAATTGTTTGCTGACCGCTTGTGTTTCTTTTCCTCGGCAGGCTTTGAGGGTGTAGAAACTAAAAGATGCTTAGATAACCGTTTGAACACAGGAGGTTGCGGATCAGGACTTCATCTACCACACTCGACCCCGCACTTTCGTCTACCCCTTCGCCTGAAACAATCTTCTAGCAAGTAAAGCTTTCAAATGAGGCATGCTCATAATTGGTGTGGGTTTTGAGCTCCATAGTATGTCTGGTGCCCAAGATGTTTGCTAGAGCATGAGGTAGAGCCGAGTGTTCCTCTCCTTCCTGTAGGCGGAAGTCAGCCAAAGGGTTTTTGGTATATGTGATGAAAAGTATGAATGTACCTGATATTCGGTTTCCAATATTGATTCGGCTGAGCATTTCACCAAGCTTCTTGCCGTTTCATCAAACATCACCATAACAACCTCCGCCATATCATCAGACACTTCAAGTTTGTGGAGTCTGTTTAGACTCCTTAGATCGTTATTAAGACTCATCTAGGATAATATAAACATCAAAGATTAACAATTACGCTGCGGAATAACAATAATAAGAACAATGATGTTTAACAAGGTTTTCTTATTCAAATGTTTCCCTCTTACCCCAAACATAATCTTAGGGCTACACCACTAATTAACTACTAACTATATAACTTTGTTACTATGGTGTACACACACACGCCTTTACTATTCGATTCTTATCAATCGACTCTGCTATGTTTCTGGATGTAAATAACTAGACGCCCTATACCTTTTTTATATAGGGTTTACAAGACTTTCATAAGAAGATAAGTATAAGATAAATAAATCATTTAAATATTAAACTTGATCTTCTCATATCTTCTATCTTCACAAAAGAAAACTTGCATAATCTTTATCTTTTGACCAAATCTTCCATAATACTCCACCAGCTTGTCGAATTCTGATATGCTAGATTTAGTCCTTATGTTTTATTCTTTTATTTATTTTGTCTCATCAAATCTTGAATCCCAACAATCTTCCCCTATTTGATGATGACAAAACAAACAAAGTCGTGTACGAACTTCATCATAAAGCCAAAGCTTCCCCTGAAGTTGAGATGTAGTCATCTCCCTGAATGAAACAAAATCTTCAATGCTTCCCCTTGAATTAAGATCTCCTTGAACATGTCACCACACATAATAAGCTGTAAATCAATAAACCTGTAATATTCTTCCCCTTTTTGTAATCATCGAATAGGGGTCTTTTGTAGATATGCAACTTGGATCATAACAGCTACAAATCATATACCACAACTACTAATCCATCCTTCCAATAACTCAAAGTACCCGCCATGATGCATAATAAGAAAAATAACTCTGAGTAGTAGAAACACAAACTAGCAATAGTAATAAATGACTAGCAGTAGTAACGAAACACTTCCCCTCAAGTGGTGCATGTAGATGGTTAAACATTTAAACAATAAGCTTCCCCTGAAAAATATGTTAACCATCTTTTGAATCTTGAACTCTGTAGGCTCTATGTAGTGATCACTGATGAAAAAAATCAAGTATAATGAATTTGATGAAGAAGTAGAATCTCCCAAACTTGTGTCTTATGTCTTGCACTATCCACGTGACGTTGAACTCATACTACAGGGAAAAGTATAAGTAGACTGCAACCTCTTGACAAAATCCTCATTTATCCTATAAAATGAGACACTGAGCATAATAACGTAACTCCTTTAAGTGATAGCGAATGCGAGCATTGAGCATCATAAGAAAAATCACACATTTCTAGATTTTTCAAGTCTTCGTCAACACCATTTAAGCACGAACAAGTTATCTTAAAAGCCAACCACAACTTTAAGATATAATAAGAACACGCATCTGTGAAACTTAACTACAACATCAAATAAGCAATAATCAATTCTCTACGTATTCAATTCTTTAAATAATCTCCAAAACGAGCCATAAAATCAATAAAAATAAACTGTTGTGAGAAACAGTTCCATCCGAGATCCAAACGCGTCTGTTGTCCAACATCGGACAAAGCTAGCAGCATTAACCATTTAACCCAGCAGTACAAACGGAGTAACGCTAGCAGTATTAACATCCAAACCAATTAACAACGCTTTTTCTGTCAGAAAACTGTCACTAAACTGTCACTGGACTGTTGCCAATCTATCACTAAATTGGTTCTCCTTCCTCCCAAAGCGGTTAGCGACACAATATTTGTCACTACATTGTTGCTGATTTGTCACTAACTCTAGCAGTACTTATGTCGATATAAGCTAATACTCAGAAACTTGAGTCTTCTTGGTTTACACGATGCGTAAACCCTTTAAACCTGCTGCTTCTTTTCCTAATTAATACCATGATGACCAGAAACACATGACAACATCAACAATCATGACTGACCAAAAATAATAATAGTTGTCTTTTTCTTTTTCTTTTTTTAAGTATAAAGACAACACTTTTAAAGTGTTACAAAAACCCTAAAATCACCAGATTCGATCATAACTTATAACAGGAGCACGAACCTTCTTTCCATCATTAACATGACTTCAAAACAACCTTGTAACATCCTAGATCAAGAGCTACGAGGCTCTGATACCAATTGTAGAGTCTGTTTAGACTCTTTAGATCGTTATTAAGACTCATCTAGGATAATATAAACATCAAAGATTAACAATTACGCAGCGGAATAACAATAACAAGAACAATGATGTTTAACAAGGTTTTCTTATTCAAACGTTTCCCTCTTACCCCAAACACAATCTTGGGCCTACACCACTAACTAACTACTAACTATCTAACTTTGTAACTATGGTGTACACACACACACCTTTACTATTCGACTCTTATCAGTTGACTCTGCTATGTTTCTGGATGCAAATAACCAGATGCCCTATACCCTTTATATATAGGGTTTACAAGACTTTCATAAGAAGATAAGTATAATACAAATAAATCATTTAAATATTAAACTTGATCTTCTGATATATTCTATCTTCATAAAGGAGATCTTGCATAATCTTTATCTTTTGACTAAATCTTCCATAATTCTCCACCAGCTTGTAGAATTCTGATATGCTAGATTTAGTCCTTATGTTTCATTCTTTTGTTTAGTTTGTCTCATCAAATCTAGAATCCCAACAAAGTTAAAGCCAGAACCTGCATGGGAAATGTTACAAAGGGTATGGAGTTCATTAATTGTCATTTATATATATTACATTACCTTAAAACTGGATAGTCTACTGCTTTGTTTCATGCTTCACACCAGAATTGTCCTTTCTGCAGGGAGATACCTTTCTTGCACTTTTCACCGCCACACGACGGGTAGTTCCAGCCTTTCTTGGTCCTAGCATTATCTATATTTACCTTACAATGGAAGGTTGAAGTCTAGAAAAGGCATTTATTTATAGAGTACCAAATTGATTGTTGTGTAACTATCTGAGGCTTTCTAACTGCACATTGTTGCAGTATTAGTTTTGCATTCTTTAGCTCATTCAATGTTAGTTAATTCCAGGATGTCTTTGGTAATCTGTAACTGCCCAAATTTAAATCTTATATTATATAAGATTCATACAGCCAATTAAATGCTTGAAGACTCCACATTTGAGTGTACAATCCTTAAAACTTGTTGACCACATCTTGAAGCCTCCACAAAGTGAGTTTTTCATCATTAATACTATACAATAAAAACTTCAAACTCAATCTTATATAGTATAAGATGTAATCACACATAAATCATAAATATTGTAACATTGGACTCTTTTTAGTGTAATTATAAATCCATTTCAATGGTTAAATTTTTGAAACTAAAATTCTTTTGAGGAGATTTAGTTATATTAAGTTTAATCCTTAACTTTTTATTGTTAACAAGACTCAAATTTCATTATTTTTAATTTCTTATTTACTATAAAAACACAAATATAATAAATATTATATTTTGATGTTTATTGATTGATTAAATTATGGGAATATTTTCAAAAGAGACCATGTGCCATATGTGCTAGCACTCTATAACCTAAAAAATATTTTTAAACCAAAATAGCATAGAGCGACTGGGCAAGTTAAGAAGAATTTGAGAAGTGTGCTTTTTTTATTATATAAGTACAAGTCACCCTCAGGAAAACTAGGTGACTTAAGAATATTTTGTACTTGCATAGTAAAAAGAGGGAATATTAAGCACAAGTCGCCGTTGGCTATTTTGGCTTAAAAATATTTTTTGGGTTATAGAGTTCTAACGCCTTAGGTGTTTGGACTATTTTAGGAATTTTCCCTTAAATTATTGATAAAATGGATATTAAAATAGAGGCATTTTTTACTAAAACATGAATACCGTACTTTACTCGTCTTAAAATAATTGTTTTTCAAACAAAACATACAGTTTAAGGAAAAAATAATTATTAAAGCATTTCCTTTCATACTTTTTACAGAATGATGATTTTACCCTTAACTATTTAATTAATAAATTCTTCAAAATTGAAATTATCATTTTAAGTAAGAGTAGTATCATAAACTCGATTAAAGTTTCCTATTTATTACATGATATTCAAATTTCTCTTTTCTTCTTATAGACTCATAGTAAATCATTTTTCGAACCATTGTATTTCATTTATTACTTAAAAGTATATAATTACATATATTTTAAAACATCATACTTTATTTATTACATGAAAATCAAAAACTATATATTATACATTATTATTATTATTATATTATTATTATTTTTATAATACTATTATATAATGATGTTATCTATTATTATACATTATTACTACATTATGTTTGTTATAATACTATTATACAAATATACGTTGAGTCAGTATTGATTTATGGTTTGGGGTTTGGGGTTTTGGGTTTGGGGTTTGGGGTTCGGGGTTCGGGGTTTAGGGTTCAGGGTTCAGGGTTCAGGGTTCAGGTTCATGGTCTAGGTTTAGAGTTGTAATTGAGCTTTGACCAATAAAACAATAAATTGATACAAAACAGTTTTCTTTAATTATGTAAAAAACAAGAAAGCAGTTATATTCTACAAAAATACTCTAATAAAGTCAATATTACATTAGTTTACATTACATTTAATATATAACATTAACTGGCTTATATTGACCACTATTCCCAGAACAATATCAATCTTTCATAAACACCGAATCAATTTTCATAGTACTTAGTTGGCTATAAATATGAGTTCTTGTTCATATCCTTGTATCCACCAAATAGAAACATCGTACTGGCTTTTGTAACAATAACAATGGCTGCTAATTCTTTCTCGTCCAAAAAAATCATATTATGCTTCTTGTTTATTTCTCTTATATTCATATTTAATGTTTTCAGTGTTAAAGAATATGAATTGGTTAATAAAGTTTGTAATGAACAAGACGACGTTAATTTTTGCTTAAATGTCTTAAAATCCGACGTTAGTAGCAAGTTTGCAACAAAGATCAAAGTCCTTGTAAAGATATCCGTTAATGTCGCCAGAGGCAATTCAACAGTGACGCTAAGTCTATTTCAGGGAGTGAAATATGGACCTCCTGGTCTGTTGAAGTCATTTCTAGAATGCACTGCTTTGTATGATGATGCGGTTTTTCTTTTGAAGGTTTGTTTTAGGGAAAAGGATTGTTCCAGGACTGTTTTTGACATTCTTTTTGCCGAGGATGAAGTTAAGCGTTGTCAGAGTATTGCTGATGGAAATGGGGCTCATGATTCCATCATTACACCTGCCAACGATGGCATACTCAAATTTCTTTCACTTAGTGGATCTTTAGCTAAACTTATGTGCTTGTCTTGATTAATAATAATTAATTTAAATAAAATATGTGTCTTGTTTCACAAAGATATTAATACAATTATCTCATTTGCCAAACATACTTATTGATCAATAGTAATGGAGGAGTTTTGATCTCTCTCTTTAGAATCATATTAATTAGAATCAACTAATTCAAGGTATATATTTGTTTTACGAGTAACAATAATTTGATAGTTACCCATTTTGGTAAATAAATACCACAACATTTTCTTTTTCTTTTTGTCGAACAGTCATAGATATTAACAAATATAATGCATACTACGTAAAAGTTTTCGCAAAACAAGTTATTTAGTCGTAAGTTTCCGTGCCGACGTCAAATCACTTAAAGTATGAACATGACATTATAAGCATAGTTAATGATCAAAGAACATATTTCATCTACACTACATATAAAGCACATTAGTATCTCTCTCTCTTGATTAAATGCAAAAAATTAAGTAATACAAGTATTGATGCACATTCTACAATCTTCAATGCAACATTTCACCACAATTAAGTAATTGATTTCCAAAAAGATTAGGTAATGTAAGAAAAGAAGCACATTGTAGAAGCTAATTTCTTAAATTAAAAACATTATAAATTAAACATCAGAACACTAAATCACAAAATATAAACTAATTAAATATACTAATTATTGTTATTTTTAAAACACCCTTAAAAGTAAAAAAAATATTATACATATTTCACAAACTAATAAAGCACATGTGATGGTACACATGATTTTGAAATGGAACCTGACCAATTGGTTCAACCCAGAACTGAAGTTGCCATCGATTTGGCTAGCCAATAAAAATCGTCCAAAAATGAATCGGAAAGGACCGGTCGAAACTGGTAAAAAACGGGTGAACCCTTATACACTGGTAAATCGGGTTGGACCAATGAGCATTTTCTTTTCGTTGTTCTACGATGAATCAACTAATCAATTTTATTTTGTTGATGGCTATACTTTAATCACAAGGTACCCGCTGCCATAAAGCGTGGTACCCTACTTGTATATTATCATACAAAAATCATAAATACTGTAATATTGAACTCTTTTTAATGGTAATTTTAAAACCATTTAAATGGTTGACCTTTTTAAAATTGTTTTTTTTGTTGAGGAGATGTTTAGGGTATGTATGTTTTTTTTCTTACAATTTTTCAAAACTGCAACATAACATGTTAATGTAACTTCTTATGCCTAATGTATATGCACATACGGTATAATGCATAGTTTGAAATTTCATATTATTCTTTAGTTCCAAAATAATATAACATTGAATAATAAATAAAGATAAAATTAATTAATTAGCTTTAGTCATCAAGAGCTTTGTTTTTGTGACATAAATCTTAACTTATTAATGAAATTTAATTACATCAATTTAATCATTAATGTTAATTAATTTTTTAGTCGTTGCAATGATTCTTTAGTAAAGCAATTTAATTAATTCCTTATTTATTGCAAAAACTTAAATTTTATAGATATGTAATCATACATAAATTATAAATATTGTAACATTGGACTCTTTTTAGCGTAATTATAAACCTATTTCAATGGTTAACTTTTTAAAACTAAAATTCTTTTGAGGAGATTTAGTGATATTAAGATTAATCCTTAACTTTTTATTGTTAAAAAAGACTCGAATTTTATTATTTTTAATTTCTTATTTATTATAAAAAACTTAAATATAAAAAAGTATTATATATTGATGTTTATTGATTGATTAAATTATGAGAAAATTCTTAAAAGAGACCATGTGCCATATGTGCTAGCACTTTATAACTCAAAATATATTTTTGAGCCAAAATAGCATAGGGAGACCTGGCAACTTAAGAAGAATTTGACAATTGTCCATTTTTTTATTATTTAAGTATAAGTCACCCTCGGAGAACCTGGACGACTTAAGAATATTTTGTACTTGCATAGTAAAAAGAGGGAATATTAAGCACAAATCACCGTTGGCTATTTTGGCTCAAAAATGTTTTTTTGCGTTATAGAGTTTTAACGCCTTAGGTGTTTGGACTCTTTTAGGAATTTTCCCTTAGATTATTGATAAAATGGATATTAAAGTAGAGGCATTGTTTACTAAAACATGAATTTCGTACTTTACTCGTCTTAAAATAATTGTTCTCAAACAAAACATACAGTTTAAGGAAAAAATAATTACTAAAGCATTTCCTTTCATACTTTTTACAGAATGATGATTTTACCCTTAACTATTTAATTAATAAATTCTTAAAAATTGAAATTATGATTTATAGTAAGGGTACTATGATAAACTTGATTAAAGTTTCCTATTTAATACATGATATTCAAATTTCTCTTTTCTTGTTATAGACTCACAGTAAATCATTTTCTGAACCATTGTATTTCATTTATTACTTAGAAGTATATAATTACATATATTTTAAATCATCATACTTTATTTATTACATGAAAATCAAAAACTATATATTATTGATGACATCAAATTACGTCTATTTTATTGCATTATTTATTCCATATAAATTGCTTATTTTGCATTATTTATGCATGAATTAGTACTTAATCGCTTAAAATAGTTATTTGAAGTAAATATGGAGCAATTGGTGAAGAGTTACTAAAAGGCGTGCATTTTGGAGCTTAAACGAAGAAATCAAGAGGCTACTGTCCTGACATCTTATATGTTGTATCCATCAAGTCGATATGGCGTATCAGCGCCTGCACTTTACAAGAAACCATGAAGACACCGAGACCTATACTCCATATCCAGAGTATTCATACACCGTATTCAAGATAAGTACGAACAACATTCTGGAATACTTTATTTATGGCACCCACTTCAAGGAATCTCTAATACGTTGTATTCATCTACTCTATACGGCGTATCGAGCTAATTTCAAAAGACTATGAATACAAAACCCTAAATACAAGTTTAGGGTGTGCTTAATCATATTTTTGAAACCCTAACCATAAGAGACGAATTTCAGAGGCTAAGAAGAGCAGCAAAGGTCAAGCATCAAGCTTCAATCCATAGGAAACACCGTGTAACTTTCTAATACTCTAAATATGCATTTGATTGTTGGTATCATACATTAATATGATCAATTTACCTTGGTCATTCATCTATGACATTTGTATTGGTTACTATGGTTATTGGCTAACACCTTTAGGTGTTAGCCATAGTTATGAAAGTTTAATGTTTGGTTTGTTTATTAGATTATCCCTTACTTGTTGAATGTTAATTATGTTTATCAATTTATACTCGTTTATGTGCTTAAGTATGTGACCTTCCATTTAACTAGGTCTAGGAATGCAAAGTATATAGCTAGCTAGATGCCAGGGTAGCTCTCCATAGTTGTAATTTATATATCTAGATTAATGTAGGATCACAAATAACATGCTATCTATGCCCTTGGTGTTTTGAACAAGTTGACTAGTATGTGTCCCTAGATAATTCAACAAGTAACGTTCTGACTCCTCGCTTGTAAATTTAGACAAGTGGACTCTCAGTATATAAAGAACCATTAAGTAGTAAGTTAGTAAAGTCTCCATGAGCTAGGATTTAGTAAGAGCACCATTACTTAAAAACTAAGATAGATTATAATTGACGGATGTATGCTTAATGACACATTCAGTAATTGTGACATGATTATTGAATAATGTTTAGGAAGAAGTCTCGCCTAAACCTTGCTTATGATATAAACACTAACATAGTAAAACAATCATTGCACTAAAATGAACAAACCTTGCATCTAATTGGATTAATTATGGTTAACACAGTTTCCTTAAAATAGGCTTGACCGCCCTTCTATCTTTTGTTATTTACCTTGCATGTGTTAGAGTAGAGAAACTTGGTTAAGTCGGCACAAAACCCCGTGCCAGTCTCTTAGGCTGAACCCCCCCCCCCCCTTAAACAATTAGAATTAGGAGTAAGACTGACATCGGATTCATATAGATTAGAACTAACGTAGAATAACTAAATTACTGGTAGAACTAGGAATTAACGTTCTCGCTCTTAGTGATCGACACCCTACTTACCAACGAAGCTACAACTGATCGGGTACAATGCCTTTAAGGTGTTGTTTTAGGTAAAGTCGGCAAAATATATATAGTAAAACTTGATAACAATAAATAATACCTACACACAACGACACATCATGTTTTTGGCGCCATTGTCGGGGAGTGAAGTTGTTTAATTCTTATTTATTAGTGTCTTAGTTTAGATTTAGTTTAGTTTAGATTAATTTGCATATTTGTGTGTTTGTTTTTTGTGTGTTTGATTTCTGCATTATATATTTTGCATATTGCGTGTTTGTGTATTTTTCTGCATTATTACAGTTCGCTGTAAATTTTTGAGTCGAATACTCAATATGGTGTATTCATCTTCTTGGATACGGCGTATAATTTTTTTTTCAAACCAATACAACGTATTTGACTCTATCATCAATACGGCGTATTCTGTTTACTGAATACGGCCTACTACTCTATTTGACCATTTTCTTTCCTAGCATATTTATTACAGGTTAAAATGGATGACCCCAACATTACTATGGAACTATATATTCAACTTAAAGAAGAAAAAGCTCGCATGCGTGGTAAGGTGTATAACTGGGAAACTACTACGAATGATAAGATGTGGTGTGATAAAGACGCTCACAACCTCAGATCTGTTGAAACTGAATTCCTAGCTATAGTCTTTAATGACGCGTTAACATCTGAAGTAGCACTCTCATGTAAACCCACGATAAGTCCCCTTAACGACAATCAATTTGACTTTAGAATATCATTTGACGAATCCAACGATGAAGATTACATGGTAATTTATGACAAAAACTCATTTTCTTATAACATAATTTATGTCAACGATTTGAAAACGGGTTCGGAAAATGATAATAAAGTCAATATGCCTTCGTTTCTGTCATCAGAACCTACGGTCAATCATTTTAATGATTTCGACTACTTTAAAGATTTTGAGAAAGAGTTCCCAGCGATTGCCTATAATGATGCTTTAATGTCAAAATTAGATTTCTTACCTGAACCTACTATAAGTCCTCAACATATCAATGAATTTAATTTGAAAAATGAAGCATTATTGTCTGAATGTGATGGAGAGGAACAAAACGTTATAAAATTTAATGATCTATTTCCTTTTAACGTAATTTATCCTGATGATTTAAAATCAGATAAGGACAATGA